>PVKS010008891.1:0-66309 GCA_004027875.1 Aplodontia rufa | reverse complement strand
AAGGGAGGGGAGGAGGGATTGGGGGGGTTGTCAATGGGAAATCTCTACTGTCATGAGAAGCCCAACTATACACAGACAGGCAGAAGAACCCAAATTTCAAAAATCAATATACATGTTTATGCTTATTTCTAACTATAACATGGGGGTATTGCAGAGGAGATATCAGAATGGGAAATGAACAAATAGGGGAGATCCTGGACTAGGATGGGCCTTAACTTTGTCAATATATCCATGGTTTCATGTGGATGTAACAATGATTCCCTCTGATATGTAAGACTATGTTGAACAAATAGAATAAAAAGAATATATTAATGAATTTTACTGTAAACTAAGTTTAAAATATCACAATAACTGGGAGAAAACAAATAACAGTTTGCTACTGATCTAGAGTTCTAAAAACATCAAGAAAATATAGCCCCAAAGAAATTATGGGTCATGAATATAAACAATTTGTAGATGACATTCTAGTTTTCTGTTGTTGAATAACAAATTATCTCAGACATAGAGACTTAAAATAACACCTATTTATTATCTCTTGTTTCTCCAGGTCAGGAGTATAAGCACAGCTCAGTTTGGCTGGAATCTCTACTTGGAGTCTCATGAGGCCACAATCAAGTTGTCAGCTGGGGTGTTCTCTCATCTGGAGGCTTGACTAGGGAAGCTCATTCAGGCTGTTGGTAAAATTCACTTCCCAATGATTATGGAAATGGTCGGGTGGAAACTGGGTTCATGTCCCCCAGAGTTGAAGAATAAAAACTGAGGGACAACAAGGTAAACGTAGCTGACAGATTTTATTTAAGAACAGAGAGCAGAGCAGGTTTCTCCTAGCAGGAGGCGACCTCAGAGCCCTGGGCCTTAAGATAGGATCTGATTCTCCCTTCTTAATAGTTAATATTTCCCCCTTTACTAGTTATTGTCTTTCCTCTCCCATGCCTAGGAGGATGGGCACAGAAGTTCCAGTCTTTGATCTGTGTTTTCAAACATTTTTATCAGCAGAATATGCCTGTATCCCCCCAACTCCTTTTGTTAGCAGAAGGAATGTAGCACCTTTGTTAGCAGAGGGGAGATCAAGCTGATATGCACTGTCTGTGACAGTGGGCACTCTGTCCCCTTAAAAATGCCCCCCTTGGGAAAATGACCATCAATTTCCTCCTTATCGATTCTACACTGGTTGCCCGACTTCCCACCCCACCCCACCGACTCAGTTGTAAGTATAACTGTCTCTGCTTTTTGCTGTCAGCTCAAACCCAAGAAGCAATGCATGGTTCATAGGGCAATGCCTCTAGTTCTTTCCACATGGACTTCCCTCATGGCAGTTCACTTTACCAATCTCAAAAGGAGAGTCTCTCTCCTGAGGGAAGGCACATTCTGTCTTGTAAGGGCTTGTACTGATTGAGTGATGGTCTCACTTTTAATTAACTCAAAATCAACTGTTCAGCATCTGCAATTAGATCTTGAAAGTTGCTTCATCTTTCCTGTATTTACTAACTGGAAGTGAGCCACAAGTCTATCACAATTGAGGGGACTATATAAGCATGAATATCAGCAGTGAGCACCATGGGAAACGACCCAAGCCTGTCCTCCACAGAGAGGGGAACAAATTCTCAATAAGGTTCTCAACCTGGTACCATTTTTCACCTTTCTGATTGCCATCAGGTCAAAATTGCTGCTAAGAATCTGAAGCAGCAAGCACTGTCATAAACTATTGGTATAATACATATGGACATTTTCATTATGAAAGGTATTTGACAGCATCTATCAAAATTCAATAAGCGCACACTGTTTAGGTTACTAATTTCATTTCTTAATATTCACTCTACAGAAATATGAAGGCTAGATGTACCAAAATGTTCAAAATAACATTATTGCAACAATAAAATTTGGAGAAAACCCAGAACATTCCAAATAGAATGAGAATTAAATAACATATGTACATTTGCACTATGAAGTATGCAACTATTAAAAATGAATGAGATAGAGCCATGTGTAATATAGAAAGGACTTAATATGTTGTTGATAAAAATTTAAAGAGTAAGCTGAAGAACAATAGCTTTGTGTAATATATTTTAAACGTATGCATATATATCTACTTGCCTATGCATCCATCCCTCTACATTTTAATGCTTTAATGAGTAAGCAGATGCAGAAAGATACACTACAGATTGCTAATAATTTCTTATTAGTTGAATATTTACAATGCGCAAGTGCTGTTTGCATATTTTATAGATTTTTTTAGTTTTTACAGCAAAGTGTTTTTGCACAGTTTACATAAGTATGATTCTTATTTATTCATTAATAAACTATCAATTTAGGACACTTTTCTTCCATTCCTAGCTTACCATTTTCTTTCTTCCATTCCTAGCTTACCATTTTCTTCAAGTAGGTGTATCTTTTATTCATGTATCTTTTGGTATACTAATTGCATTCTCAAAATCATTCCTCCAGAAATACATGCACTAGAATATATGTACAAAGATGTTTAATATACGTTATTATAATAATCAACACTGAAATATTAAAATAGTCACCAAGAGAAATTTAAACTGCGGTATGTGGATATCAAAAGTGTGCAGGTTTTAAAAAGAAGGACCCCTTTCTGCATTTGTGGTTATGGTATTTTTCTTTTAATAAAATGTTACCTCCATTCACCAAAGTTTTATTTTGTATCTTATAGATAAATGAAATTAGTCTACATAGATTTTTTTTCATAATCATTTTTATTTACAAAGATACATCACTCCAGGAATATATAGTTTTACACATTGAAGGGGGTTTATTGTTGCATTTTCATCCATACACACACCATGTATTCCCTCCCTATTTCCCTCCCCACACTCTTCCCCTCCCACCTCCACCATCCCCCTCTGTACTCCCCCAAACCCTAGTCTGCAAGGTTGCGCCCAGTTCGATTAGTAATCTATATTCAATGAGTCTATTTTCTATACTGCTTATTCTCTCACTCTTTCCTCTATTGTAGTCTAGCTTCCACATATGAGAGAAAACCTTCAATTTAAGTTTCTGGATTTGGCTAATTTCATTTAGCATGATTTTCTCCATTTCTATCCATTTACCATCAAAGACCATGATTTCATTTTTTTTTAATACCTGAGCAGAACTCCATTGTGTATGTATGTGTCCAATAATGGGCATTAGGGTTGATTCCATAATTTAGCTACTGTGAATTGTGCTGCTATAAACATTGATGTAGCTGCGTCACTACAGTATACCGAATTTACGAAAATACCCAGGAGTGCGATAGTTGGGTCATATGGTGGTTCCATCCCTAATATTTTGAGGAGTCTTCATAGTACTTTCCAGAGTGGTTCTACTAGTTTGCAGTCCACCCAACAGTAAGAGCTTATCAATGAAAAAGTAGAAAGATACAAGATCAATAGCCATATATCAATAGTTTTTCTATACTCCGACAGTGACAAGGCCAAGGATAAAATCAGGTAAACCATCCTGTTCACAATAACCTCAAAAAAAATAGTAATAGTTAGATTTAGATTTTTTTTCTGTCATTGTTACTAAGTTTTGGTATTCTAGCTAATCTATTCTCATTGAAAGACAAGACACTTTCAGACTAGACACTCTTTTCACCCTTTTCCCATGGTTTTGTGTTGCAATATACTATTTATACTACTTAAAATAGTGAAAAACTTGACCTAAAAATCGTGAGCCTGAGTGGTTTTGATCACTTTTAATTGGTCTTTCCATTTCTTCCATAATAATGGTAAACAAAGTGCATACTGAAGAAACATGAGAAGATCTGATTTTAGAGAAACCTCGTTCTTCAAAAGCCTTCAAGTGAAAAGAACATTCTGGGATCAAGCTAAGAATGTGGGTGATTTTCTTGCAAAGACCACCGGTGGGAAAGATAGGCAGAGGAGCAGTGAGACATAGTGCCTCAGGAGGGTGGGGGGAAAAAGTGCCCTACGAGTTGGACAATACTCAGGGACTCAGGTTAGAAGTAGGAAGGAATGGAGCCAACTCATCTCAGGGCTCTTAAATTTAAAATTATTTTGCTTTGGAATTAGAATTACTTGAGAAGTGTTTATGAGAATTCTTATTCGACAATTCAGAAAAGAGAGACCAGTCTTAAATCAAATGAAACAGTGATTGAGCCTCAGATTCTTCCCATCTTTGGGAATTGTCATATAGAACATGCCTACCCAAAGCTATCTCTGTTATGCTGATCTTTCCTTTCCCTTAATGCCAGAGACTCTTACTACCATACATTTGAGCAATTATAATTTTGAAATAAATACTTTATTCTGGAATCGCTTTAGATTTTGAAGAAAGTAGCAAAGGTAGCTCAGCTAGTGCTTACATATTTTCTCCCACACTCCACAAATGTTAATGAGAGGTATGTTATCAAAACTGAGTATTTGATCCTGGTATGTTGCCATCAGTGGAAATATAGACTACCTTCAGACTTCAGCCATTTTTGCACTAACAATCTGTTTCAGGATCCATTTCAGGTTCTTGTGTTTTGTTGCATGTCCATTTTCTTGGCCTCCTCTACTCTAAGTTTCTGTGTTTTTCTTGCTTTTGTGATCTTAACAATCTAAAAAAGTATTGGTATCTTCAATTTGGGTTTATCTGGTAGTTTCTCATGTTTGGACTGAAATGAGAAGAATACCATAGAAACAAGGGGCCTGCCCCATTCTAAGATATCCAGGGGTCGTGATAATGCAGGACTCTTCACTGGGAACTTAAACCATTTGACTGAGGTGGTGTCTTCTAGGTTTCTTCACTGAGAACTCAGGTTTTAACTTTTCTATCCTCTGTTCTTTGAAAGCTAGTTACATAATCCACCTGACCGTCTAGGTGTGAGGAATTAAGTTCCAGCTCCTATATTATTTGGAACTCTTCCGTGATGAAAATTTGTCCTGTCTCTCTCACTGGTTTAGTTTTTAAGTTGTTTACTTACGTAAGTATGATCACATGGATACTTTTTGTATTCTTTGGAATATGATCAGATTCTGTCATAATTTGGTTTCTCAAAGTTCACATTCTTTTGACAATTCAGGTGTGTTACTAATCCCCAGCTTTACCCTCAGCTAGTCCTCCCGCTGCCACTACCAGCTTGTGAAATCCTAAATCTAGGCACAGGCTGTTTAAAATTCCTTCATTTTGCTCCATATTATGCATTGTAGATAATTGAATATAATAAATAATTGTTAAATATCTGTTGATAGAAAAAAAAAGTATAGACTATTAATGAATATTCTTGTCTATCACAAGGTAAATCTATATGAAAACCATTTCAGCCAGATAATTACCTGCCCAAATCTTCCAGATAGCATTGGTTGAGAAGTGGAGGGCAGTATAAGTACACTTATGGAAAAAGAAAGACATTTTCAAGATAATTCTCAGAGGTAAAGAAAGAGCTGTTTACATCAAGCTTGTTGGCCACTTAACATAAGCCTTGACTTTTCTCGTTCTACAACATCACATCTGTCATGCTTAGGCCTTTCCCATAAAGCTGTCTCTTACAAAAAAGATCCACAGATTTTAGAAAATCAAAGCCATAAAGATTAATTTTTAAATAAACTTAAAGATATTTTAAAAATAACATTTACCCAACATCAAAAGGAAACACTGCAAATTTTAATTACCTTAATTTTTAAAATGTTATTATTGCAATGATCAATTCCAAAGCTAGATATACTAATGAGATAAACACACTATTCGGATACTTGAAAGCTCTTGACCGTAATGCACTAGAGATGTGAGATTGTCTAATTAGAATTCACACCGTCATGTGCTATTACGTTTATCAGCTGAGGGATGTGTTTATAAATTCCTTCCTGTGAACAAATGCCAAGTGCTCAAAGGCCAAGTCTGAACAGTCAAAATGAAGCAAAATATCAAGTAATTACATAACAAATTCAGACAGTGTAGACAATAATTACCAAAACCAAAGCATTCATCTTCAGCTCTTGGACATCTAAGCTGTCTATTTAAGTATTGGGCCAGCTCCATATAGAAATGGCATCAGGTTAAGTGTATTTATTAAGATAAATTTTAACGGACTTGGTTGCTATTTATTCCAGTTAAGACAACAAAAGCTAACTAGTTAGAGGAAAACATTATGTTGTGATTCGAATAAGAAAATAAATTAACTGTAAGAGGGACATTCTAGAACCTTAGGCTAGGTTTGCAATACAGTTGGAAGAATGTGTATGTGTGTGTGTGTTAGGGAAAAGAGCGCATCAGAAAAGAAAGGCTACTTTTCTTCTTTTATATTTCAAGTCATCAGATTTGACAAGTTACTGGCGCAAGAAGAGTTTAATTTTCTAAATGTATCTTGAAATAGGCTTTCATTTTCACACAGGGTCAGAGCTGCAGTGTGCACGTTGTATATTGACAGCTTCTATAAATACTATTTTCTCTTTGCTTACTTCAGGAAACACACCACCTGATCCCCAATTAACACGATGATTTACGTAAAATGAAAGTTCCATCTTCTTTGTATCACTGTCATCTATGTGTGGTGTTAGCAGGCAGGGCGACAGTTACAGCAGAATCTGACAGGTACATCTATTGGAAAGGAGACTCCCCACCCCCACACACAGAGTAAGAAAGACACCATTGTTCTCTCTTCCACAAGTGTGTAGGTATTCCACACGGAGCTGGAGGAAAAGAAGCTCCAACTTCTTACATTTCCGGCACTCTCACTTCTTGCTCTTCTCTTTGCTGTTATTTCAAAGCAGAGCTTCATCCCGCAACTGGGGGACATCAGAGAAGAGACCTCAGTCATAGCAGGAGCACTGGCTCTTTGCCTCAGAAAAGCCTCAGGGATGAAAGAGGTCCTGTTCGCTGCTGTTTGAAATTCTGGTTTGTTCCAGCAAGCAGTAGAAAGAAAATTATTTGTTTGGAGAAACCAGGAGTGATGGCAGCCACGTCGGATGCCAGAAGCATGTGGCTCTGGGCCAATTACCCTGCTCCCCTGCGCTCATGTAACAGTGAGCCAGGAGGGCACCATCTCTTTGGGGACCACACCTCTCTGCCCCAATTCGATCACTTCTGAAGTCCTCTATTTCAAAGGATTCTTCAGAAATGTAAAGAGAAAATGTTATGATTGCTTAAGCATACTGATGTGTCATACTTTCCTCTGAAAATGACTTGATAAAAATATATTAGGCAATAATTATTTCACGTTGGTTAGGCAAGTCTCATTAGGATTTATTTTGACCATATTTTTTCACTCTAAATCAAATTGCACAGGAGCAATCAGAGGTGTGGATGGTACATTCTTTTTCATATTCCCAATTATAATCTACCAAAAATCGATCTTTTCTCTGTCCTGGCATTTCAGTGCTAATTGTTATTACTAAATATTTATTATAGGTAAAATGTTCATCTTGCAATATTTGAGGATGTAACTTCAATGTAAATAAAATTTTCTTTTGGCATAAAGGCACATGATATGGGCTAAGATTATAATTACAAACTTTGAAATGCCTACTGCTTTATAGCTCTGAATCTGAAACAGGATTATCTTGAAATAGTCTTTAAATTTCTATATATGTGTATGAAAATGTTGAAAGAAATTTAATATTTTCACTAAAAGACAGGGAACTTTTATTTCATTTAAGATATTGCCAAAAATATTACTCTGGAAATTTCACAATTAGAGCAGTATATTTAAAGGCTTGATGATAGGCAGTCAGGAAAAGAAGATTTAGGACCAACTTAAGATATTATTTAATTTAAGGGATCATATGAAAGTATAAAGTGTACTTTCTTAATATCTTTGGGCATAAAAACCCAATTACACCTAAATCCAGGCAATAGGTTCCCATAAAAATCACCCCTCTGGTGGGGAGGACCAGGCCACATGAGCAGCAACCATCAGGGAAACATAGTTGAATAAAAATGGACCTACAAATAGCTACAAAGAGCAAGTCCTTAAAGGTCAGCCATTGCTGACCTCTAGCCAACTGAGGCACAATGAATGAGGCCCAGTGTTACCATCACTATTAATTTTTCAAGAGGTTAATGCTTAAAATTTTATGAAAGATCTCTTGATTTTCAACACTCCAAATTCTTTTTTCCTTTTTACCCCAAATTTTCCAATCAAAGAAAACAAGATTGGATTAAGCCCCCCAGGAAGCCAATTTATCCCTCAGAATTAGAAGGATTCCAGGGAAGCAAAGAAAAGGTAGATATTGCTGGAAGTAAATCAATGAAATGTCACTCAGAGTACACTGGCATGACCAATTCACTAAGGGGGCAAATGCAACCTGCGGGATGCTTAAGTTAAAATTAATGAGCAGTTTTTGGTGAAGCTCAATATTTTTATTACAATCAATAGTTTCAGTTTCACATTATTATTGTAATAAAAAGAAAATGTGGGTGTTTGGCACCATTCAGGCACAGATGTTGGAAAAGGAGTCAGGCCTAAAAGCAGTTGAGCAGAACCTATTTATTGGGATTCGCAGCTCCCTGGTGAGGTTTACCAGCTTACCAGAGTAAGGGCCAGCAACTGTATAGTCTGGGGTGGGCAGGGGAAGTTTGGGGAGTCTCACCTCTCTGGGATTGGCTGGTGACTCCAACAATCATCGGACAGTTGTCCATTGGAGCTTATCTGCCAGCATCTGATTGGTTGTTCTTTCATGCATGGGCTGCCTGATGCCCTGCCCCCAGCTGCCTGGAATCTACCTAACAATTATATATGATGATGATGATGATGATGATGATGGAGGATTCTATTTTTATAACTTTTGTTTCCTAGGAAAGAGTGGGAAAGTCATTTCTGGTGTTTGGCTGGGAATGTTTGAGCTTTGTGGCATGTGGGACCATATAGGAACTTGGATGATGAGGACAGTACACAAATATGATGGGCTCCCAGACTTAATCTAACAGGGTTCTTTCTTGTTTGGTTACCCCATAGAGATTGCATGCTGAAGAGAGCAAGAGTTGGCTTCAGACAGTGAAACCAAGAGTAGGAAATCAGATACATAGCTTATCAGTGTTTCGAGCAAGACAACGGTAGATCGTAGAGATACAGAATGAACAACCAATGAAAAGCTAATGTGGAACAAGGAGCAACAGGAACCAGGAAGCTTTAGAGGTTCTTAATGCACATGTACACTGCAGCATCCTCAGCCACATCACGAGGGTAGTGAAATTCCAAAGGCATACAAAGGGATCAAACAAGGTTAGATTTGGAAAAGACCCAAAACTCTATGAAAAGATAATTGTGCATCAAAGGATTATTGAATGCAAGTATGAAACATGGAAGAATGTGCATGTTCCTCTATTCTCAACACAATATAAAGGGTTTTATTTACTTCAGAAATATTTGGGCACTGTTTCAAGTAGATGGAAGTTATTTCTCTAAGATACTCCAAGGTGCTACTTCTATCTGTCCTTCGAAGCCTTTGTAATTGAGCGTGACACTTTGAGGATTAAAGAAAAGATTTTTATTCACTTAATTTTTGGCAAAAGAAGGAGGGTGGAATTCAAAGTAGAAGATTCATCCTTGAATGATATTTAGGTGAGCCAAGAGGGGCTCCCCAAAAAAGAACACACAGACTCCCCCAAGTGCCATTACATTCAGCGTATTTTCTTGAACAGGCCGATAACAGAAGTCTAAATCAAAGTGAGTGTATGGATGATATTTCCTGAGGGTCATCATAATCTTATCAAGATCTTATAAACCAATGAAGCAACACACTGATATAAACAGTGTAAAACCAGAGTATAAACCGTGTACTGCATATGCTAAGGCCACCACCTTTTTAAAACCTAAGTTAATTTTTGAGGGATCTCTAGAGGGCTCATGAAATCCATTTTTTTTATTTTTGCCTGATGAAAGTACCAATTAGTCTCCTTCCAACCTCCATCCACTCCCCTTTTTTGTTTCAGTGCTTTGCATTGAGTAGTTATACCCTGTCTTGGCAGGATGTTTGTCTGGCTTAACTCCAGTCTCTTCCATAATATGAGACTCCAGTAACCTTTCACATCAGTGACTTCTACTCAGGTATAAAAGTTCTTTTGAGTCAACTCAAAAGAACCATACCATGCACTCTCATGTGAAGTGTTTTACAGATTGCTTTTCATTTCAAAATGGCAGAGTGAATTAGAAACAGCATTGTGGTTATACCTTTTAGCACCACTCAAAACATGAGCACATCTATAACCTCTTTTGAAGGTAATTGTAGCTTTTTCTAACATGAAACTTTCAGAATTGTTATGCTCCTTGCTCAATTTAAATGCTAATACACTTGCTTTACATTATTTATATTAATTTGTTGGGTTTTTTTCACTGTTATTACATTTTTTAAAAAGAGGGACAGTGAGAGAAAGAGAAAATCAATTTTATTTAGTTTTCCATATGACTTTTGTTGCTTCAAAACTTCATTGTGTATGTGGTGCTGGGGTTTGAACTCATGTCCCCACGCATGCCAGGCAAGTGCTGTAACCACTGAGCCACCATTCCAGCCCCTATTTTTATTACATTTTAATAAATTGTTTGCTTAGTACATCTATGCAAGTATATAACTAAATTATGTGTTGAGATACCAATTTATTCTAATCACAGAGTATCTCTTTGATAAGTTGGTATACAAATGATTAAATAAGGTTAAGTAGATACACTTTATTAGAACTATGATAGGGTTGAATTGTGCTTCCCCTGTCCCCCCCCCCAAAAAAAAAACCATCTGCTGAAGTCCTAACCCCTGGTGCTTCAAAGCATGATCTTATTTGGAGATAGGATTTTTACAAAAGTAATAGAATTTAAATGAGGTCATTAGGGTGGGCCTAATCCAGGTTGGCTCTTGTCTTCACAATAAAGGGGCACTTTGGACATGGAGAAATAGAGGAAAGAAGGTGTGAAGAAACAGAGTAGAAAACCATCTACAAGTTCAGGAGAAAGGCCTGGAACTGACTCTCCTCTCATGCCTCAGAAGGAGCCCACTATGCCAACACCATAACTTTGGACTTCTAAAGTCCAGGCTGGTGAACTCTGAGTGTAGTACACGGCCCTCCATAATGTGAACCAACCTCATTCAATCAGCTGAAGACCTAAATGGGGACTCGTCCCTGAGAAACAAGGCACTCTGCTGGCCAACTGCTTTACATTTGAACTGCAACTGTTCCCTGAGGTTCCAGCTTGAAGTTCTACCCTGAAGATTCAGGGTTCACCAAGTTTCCACAATTATGTGAACCAGTTCTCTAAAATAAGTTTCTCTCTCCCATGTGCATGTACATTCTGTTGATTCTGTTTCTTTAAAAAACCCTAATATATTAAGCTTCTACTATAAATAATAAATTTTAACATTTTTGAAGCTAGCAATAAGCCAGAAAATACATCTGACCCTCAGCATGGGTTATTTTGTGACTCCTATGACCTTGACGGAGGTACTGTTATTTTCCAAAAATCTACAGATGACACACAGAAAAGTCAACTAGGCCAAGCCACAGAGCTAGACATTCTGCCTTTTTAACATCAGAACATGTCCCCTGAGCTGCTGTGTCATAGTAGTCAACGCCAGGTGCTGCGCTATGTCCAGAGGATGAAGTGGTGAAGTGAACATGGAGCCTGGCTTCAGGGGTATTAGTTGTATACAGAATAAATCTAGTTCAGAGTGAGCAATCCAGAAATATTTGTTCAGTTGCAGAATATAAGCATAAGACATCATACCATCATGTTAAACAGGAGTCAAATGTTGACGATGCAAACGCCATCAACTATTATATATGCTCTTCAAGGGTCAGAAGAACAGGGACCATATTCCTCACTCACTCCTAAAATATATGGACCACATAATAAATTTTTAAAAGGGCATTACATTGTATATAAAAGCAGCTGTACCTTGCACCTGGAAATTACTGAACCACAGGAAAGAATGATGCTCAGACAGAACAACGTTTGCCTCTGGGGAGAAAAACGCACTAAATTGGTTTGTTAAAAAATTTCCCTTTGTATATTTCAGTTTATAACTCCCATAGAGGTGTGTGCACATCTCTGCCTGCACGCAGGCTCATTATGCTCAGAAGAAACAGCAGAGCAATGTATCCTGCAGGTGAGATGTTTGCTCCAGCAAAACCATTAGTCCACCAGGAGTTGCCCATTAAACGTGTGTCTTTTTACAACCAGCTGGATCACTTCCTATTACTCATAACGGGGTTATTTACAAATGAGATGCTGAAAGGGCAACCTTGTCTGCCTCTGCCAAGGTACCTTCTGTTCTATTAAGAATATATAAAGTAAAAAACAGAAAGGAAACGCTTCCTGGCAGTTAACGAGATGCTGGTTGAGGGCCTGAGGCAGAGCCCAAGGCCCTGAAGCTAGCCAGTCATTAACTGCTAGGAAATGCCCATGGAGAGGTCACCTCTGGCACAATAGGAGAGAGCAGAGGAATCTGGGGGTAATATTTACCTCCGCATGAGTGGGAAAGCTGAAGACGCAGACAAACATGGCAGAACCCAGAAGCATTTCCTCTTTTTTTCATCTGGAATCAGTTCACAATACTGCAGCTCATTTACGGTGGGACAGGCACAGCATCCTTAGACTCTTGGATTTTTTGTTTTGTTTTCTAAATGCTTTCCTTTCTCACCCTCATTGTAATGGAAACTCTAACATGGCAAATCTGATTACAGACCCGGACTAAACATTAGGAGCTTTAACAAGAGAATGTGCGATGAATGTCAACCCTCTTCTCTGTCATTTTGCTTATAAATTACATATGGTGTTGCTTTGTTTTAACCAAGGATCAAAATGAAACCAAGTCCCTACAAAAGACCTAGGTTGAGCTAATCCTAAATCCCTCATAAATTTACTACCCAGAAATATTCACAACATGCCATTCCTGCTTGATTAAAGATTAAAAAATCAATTTTGGTTTGAAACAGCCCTGTGCCTAGAGCTGCTGATGTGATATATTACTGTTGGCTTCCATTTCCAAAATGTCAGCAGATGGAGAAGTGGAAAGGAAGTGGAAGGATCTACAAGTGTTTAGAAAGAAGAAACCAGAAGTTTCCCCCACTGTTGTGTGTCCCAACTTCCTTCACCTGTGTTCTCTAACCCATTCGTCTTACTTCTGTGATGCAACCCTGTGCCTCTTACCAGGACAGATCCGTGGCAGGAAAGCTGTCACCGTGGGAACATCACAGTGTCAGCATAAACAACCCAATGGCCAAGGTCAGCCACTGGTCTGGACCTCAGAGTAATCAAGAGACTCAAACACAGAATATGAGGCTGAAGCCCATATAACATGGAATACTATTTTGCTTGCTTTTTCCCCACAAATAGAAGAAATACACTCTAAAATAACAATAAAAAGCATAGCAAATGCATAAACCAGGAACGGTTGCTTGTTATCATGTTATATATGCAATTCACCACTGACAGGCAAGTTGGGATAAGATACATGACTGCACTTCTTGCATGCTCTTCCCATGGTCTGTTCCTCCACAGTTTCTTCATTTCTCCTTGTCTGCCATGCATAGAGCTACAAAGTTCCTCACAGTCCTCAGAAGTAATCAGTGGACACCAAGAAGAGTAGGAAGTGCTGCAGACCAGCTCCCTACGACTGAGCTGAGAACAAGGCAGGTTTTACATCACCTACCCAACAGCACCCGATTTCTTAATGCCAACCTGTCTCTTTGCTGTATCCCTGCTTTTTCTATCACTTAGGGCATATTTTTTTAATCTTCCTTAATCCATCACTCCGTCTTCCATGGATTCACAAGCACTGCCCCAAACTTGCATGAAAATCTAGCACTGGTAGTGACGATGACTCAGAAAATAGTTACTGTCAGTTGCTACTTAATCATCCATTTGGCTCAAGCTGCTCACTAAACACCTGTCCTAGTCACATTCACACTCTTAATATGAAGTGTCTGGCAAATGAAATTTTGGCCATCTTTGTCTCATATGTATTTCAAGCATGTGGACATCACCAACATGAGCAAGGATCTGGGTCTTCTGTGAGTCATATGAAGTATTTAATAAGAAGTAAAAGGAGGTTGGAGGTGACAGATTCAGTACTGAGTTAGGAAAGGACATTCTATCTATCTTATTGCTATGAAAGGCTTACTGCTAGTAGAAGTAGAACTCTAAATAGATGAGAGATGTTGCTCTCAGTGCAACCTCTTGCAGGTTGGGGAATTTCCTTAGGGACCCGCACTCTGGTCCCGACATTTTGGTGAGATGGAAGAGGTGAATGCCAGTCTACATACAAAGTTTAAAGAAAAGATGAAAAGAAGGAGAAAAGCCAGGTTTTATTTAGAATTTTCCTTTGAGGATGAACAACAAAACAACAACAACAACAAAAAAAACCCCAACATTTCTCTTTCCTCTTCTCCAACATCCCATTGAACTATGCTTCCTGCTATAATTTTGGTAGTGGTTCCCCCCAGAGATTCATGTGCTGGACGCTGGGTTCCCAGTGTGGCAGTGATGTGGTGGAGGAACCTTTAAAAGGTGAGGCTAGTGGAAGGTAATCATACCATAAGGGGCACCACTGTTGGATGGAAGTAATGCTGTTCTTCAGGAGTGAATTTGTTCCTCTGAGAGTGGGTTTTTATAAAAAGAACAAGCATGGCCCCTCCTTGGTCTCTTGCTTTGTTTTTGTTTTGTCATATGATCACTTTCATAAGCACCTGCCATAATGATACCACCAGCCACCAGGTCCTCCCAGAGTTCAGTAGATGCCAGCACCATACTCTTGAACCTATAGAACTTTGTATTAGTTATACCTCTTTTCTTCATATTTAGCTAGCTTCAAGTATTGTATTATAGCAACAGAAAATAGGTTCAGTGGTTACAGTGCTTGCCTGGCATGCAAAGGACACGGGTTCAAACCCCAGCACCTTGTACACAATGAAGTGTCGGAGCAACAAAAGCCACATGGAAAACTAAAAATCAATTCTCTCTTTCTCACTGTCCCTCTCTATCTTAAAAAAAAAAAAAAAGGAAGAAAGAAAGAAAGTGAAGGCAGTTACCACATGTGTTCTATGAGCACAAGTAGGGAAGTGATCTTAGATAAAAATTTTTAGTCACAATTTTATGACACTTTACCATTGTTCTTCAATGTTAGACAGCTAAGCCTTTAGGGGTGAGGTTTTTAAGTGATTAATTTATGATAGTAGATTAAAAAAAAGTTAACCAGAATTGGAAGGAATTTGGTTCCCTGACATGACGAATCACACTGTAAGGAAATATAAACCCAGTGTAGTTCGAATTTTCTGAGTTACGCAAACCATGCTTTTTTAACTTCTGTCGTCAGATGATCACACTGGAGGAGAATGTAGTTCCTTCATGCCAGCCCATCTGAAGTTACACACACAAAACACAAACATAATGTTAAAAAATGGTGCTATGTGTTTGTAGGATATTTTAAAATCATTAAATTTTTAATATCAATGTTTTCATTTGGGAAATATTAGGATTTCCATTTTGCTATAAGGAAAAATTTTATATGAAGCTATAGGATTACCCTTCACTTTCTGTTTCCTAATTCTACCTTCATTTAACTGAGTTCCTGTAGTAAGATTTTCCTCATCCAACCATATGTAAGCTGGATTTGGAAACAAATGAACTTTGCAATGCATAATGGAGGGAAGTTTTCAATATAAAAATCAAATATTTTGAATCGCTTGACATCAATTTATCAATCACTGTAACTGCTGCAGCAGTGTGACAATTAGTTCATCTCTTGTCACTACACGTCAATAAATGCTTTTCCTTCAGACTGCCACTTGTTCTTGTCACATAGTAAGGGACATACAGCTTTGTCTTATGTCACTACAAGATGTCTTTGTGCAATGACTACAGAAAATAACTCTAATCCTTTTCTGAGGGAACTGAGTGAGGAAGGATCCACAGCCTACTTTCCATAAATTTTCAATCAAACTTTATGTTTTTCAGATATTTCCATAAACAACAACCCAATTTATCCAATTTTTAAAAAAATGAGTTTTAAGTCCTTTCTTAGTCATGAATTGGTAGCTTGATCTCGTAAGAAAGAAGATCATTAAAATGTTTCTCTTGTGTATATCAGACAAAAGAAATCGTAGTGAATTTGTTATAACATGTCCTCTACATGGCCTTCTTTAAGTTATGGACAAGCCATGAAATTAAGCTAGACTATGTGGAGTCTGGTGACTTGATTTGGACTCAAAATAGCAATCACTTAAAAATTATATCAGTGAGAGCAATTCAGGGCAAGCATAAGCTGTAGAGAATCTTCATACCAGATATGCCTGATATATTAAGAAAGGAAAAAATTACAAAAGAATATAAATATACATATTACAAATATACATGGATATCTAATGGCATATATGTATGAGCATATTTGTTCTGTGCGTAGTCCAAAGCTTTAGTTTTAGAAGTTAGTTCTCAAAAATCATCACAGAATTTTTTTATGTGGTCAGATGTGAGCTTTTAATTTTTTTATTCATTTCTTAAGTCTTCAAATTTTTCTATTATAGAGAGCCACTAAGTATATAAGCAGGAAAAAGTGTCTCAGAATAGAGAAATAGATGTACAGTCAGCCATAAAAATTCTAAGTTTAGAAGAGAAATGTCTTTATATTATTTAAAAAGAAATACTAAGTTTAAAAAGTAGCAGGAGAGTAGTGTTACACCCTAAAGATTCTGAAAATAATTTATAGATAGGTGAGAAAGTGAGTCTCAATTTCTACTGAAAGTGAGATATACTAGAAATATATATTTGTTAAGGACAAAAACAAAGAAAAGTAGAGATCTTTGAAGCCTAAAGAGTTAACGGTAATACTTTTGCCATCTCTCCTCCTTGACTGCGTTGTAGCTAACAGCAGTGTGCTTGGACTCAGTGGATCCACAATTACATCATTTAATTTTATAAAATGGATATGTATCTTAAGAAGACTCTGGCAAAGGAATTATATCAGCAGCTAACACTGATCATCGAGGTCCCAGCAAATGACTGAATGTCGGAGCTGTTACCGCCCACTCCTCAGGCAAGATTTCCACTCAGCACATCACCTCTTGGAAGCAATAATCATGATAGTTCAAAGTCATCAAGACACCGGTTTGGAACGTGTGTCAATATCCACATACTTGACCACATAGTAATCTCACTCTTCAGTACCTTGTGTGCCTTGACATAGTGATGCTGGGATAAAGCCTTCCCTTAGCAAGACGTCTAACGATTGAATATGCAGGACACACAGGGAGAATGCCATGGCCATAAGAGATGTTTAAGCCATCCTACTCATGCCAGTATTTTATCAAATCTATTAAACTTTATAGCAAGTGTTCAGAAGTCTCTCCTAAGGTTCGTGCCTTCATCGTGAAAATAAAGTGCCGTATACTGACGAGGAGCGTCTCCTTCCTGAATAGTAAAATGGATTGAAAAGACGTACAGAAAACAACAGAGAACCATCTACTACCATTTTTTTTCCTGACAAACAGGGCTGGAAGATAGAAAATATTGCTAGAGACTGCAGAAAGCAAGCCACAAATCACAACAGTGTGGGAGATTTATTCTTTTGGATGAAACTATGGATTATGCTATGTCTCAGCTTACGCTCTTTGCTATTTGCTATTTCAGGAATAGAATCTACAAAGAACTACTCTTTTTTTTTTTTTTTTGTAGCCCCTAAAGATAGTTGCTCTGTTCAAATGTAACCATTGTTAGAAAAGATGCCTATGACTGGAAAATAGGAGAAATGTGCAGAGCTCTGAGAGTCCCCTTGTGAGATCAGCTATGGTAGTGAAGAGTTGAAGCCAGAAGCAGAAGAAGTGAATGAAGTGCCATGAATTGTCAATTAAGGCTTCTTCTGCACAGCTCCAAGCACTCACAGGACAACAGGGGTGATGGGAACCTTGTTTTGAGTGGTAGCTGCAGTTACATAAGACCAATGGGGATTTTTTTTTTTTTTTGGTTAAACATGAAAAAAGTACTTACAATATTTAATCGCATGTGGACAGAACAGAGAAATCTTTTGTAGGATAGAGAAGTTCCCTGGCTATCTTAAAATAAATTACTTGAAAGAGTTCTTAAAAGATGAGTTGTGTGTTTTTCTATCACAAAGATGTCTTAATTGTGCCAACATCTAATCTGATGAAAAACTTAAATGCAATATGATCCTAAGGTAATTTTAAAAAAATTAACACTCCTAATCTATACTTATAATAAAAATTTCCTATTATGGAACAGTATTTCATAAGGTAGCTACTTTTTAAAAAAATAAACATGCTATATTACTAAAAAAATGATGTTAAAAATATTGCCAACTGAACCACATGAAGCTGCCCATGCCTACAGTCCCACTGAATTGGGAGGCTGAGGCAGAAGTACCAAAAATTTGAGGTCAGCCTGAGCAGTGTAGTGAGACCGTCTCCTAATGGAATGTTTTTTTCTTTTAAAAGGGGCGGGGGGTGGTAGCTGGAGGGGCTGGAGCAATGGCTCGGCGGTTATGGCACTTGCCTGGCATGCGCGAGTACACGGGTTCAAACCCCAGCACCATGTTCACAATGAAGTGTCAGAGCAACGAAAGCCATGTGAAAAACTCAATAAAAATTGATTCCGTCTCTCTCCCTCCCTCCCTCTCCTTCTCTTTAAAAAATAAAATAAAATAAAAAGGGGCACGGTGAGAAAGTAGCTCAGTGGTAGAGCACTCCTGGGTAAATTCCCACACACACACATACACAGGAGAAAGAGAGAGAGAGAGAGAGCGCGAGCGAGAGAGCACGAGAAAGGTCCAACTTTAGAGGATTAAAAATGATACAAATAATTTAGAAAAATGTTCATATTTGCACACTTTAGAAACCTGGAAATGGGCTTTCCTAACCTGTTTTAAGACCTTCTGAAAATAGTTCCAGTAGAGAATGAATCTATATGTTGAAAATATTAAAATATTGTATATACTGTGTTTAATGTGAAAAAAATGGACTTTTGTCACCCTTTCTAGCAAATGCTTTGTAAAAATGGAGAGGATTTTGAAATACAAGTTTTATTACTCCATAGATAAAACCTATTGTGAAATTCTTTCACCGTATCATGCATAGATCAGCCATGGTAGCAAAAAGTTGAAGCCAGAAGCAGAAAAAGTGAATGAAGTGCTATGAATTGTCAATGAGGGCTTCTTCCGCACAACCACATCTATTTGTGAAATATACTTTTGAAACTTAAAATTTAGTAGACAAAAAATAGCCCCTAGAAGCAGGCCTGAAGTTACTACATCATGAAGTGCTGGACAGATGTATGAAAAAGAAACATGTTCAACTATATTGCTCTCGCTTTAACAAATCATTGTTAGTACAAAAGCATTTTATAGTAATAATTTAAGTCACTGAAATTAACATTAGTCTAAAGTGTTTTGAAGTAATTGTTTCCTATGTTTTATACTATTTAATTATTTCAGTACCCTCAACAAAAAAGTAAATAATGTATGAATATACATGCATATGTTCATATATGTATATTTATATATTTACTCACTGAGGGCTTGTTATAAAAATTTGACAGTGAGATTTTTGTGAAACAAAGCTTTAAAATCTCTGAATGCAGGGAACATTTAAAAGCTCCATTTCACGTTGTAAGGAAGCACACCCAAAACGATGTTACGTGGATTAGACCGAAACCTGGAAGATATTTCCACAGGAAACACTGCTGCCCTGAATTGCGCTGTGCCTGTTTGAAGCCCATTGTTTCTGCTGCTGTAAGGGCTCCCAGGACTTCACAGAGGCTCCGAGTTCACCAGAGCACAGGGAAGCATCGCCTATTTCAGAAATAGATGCTTTTCCAGGAGGCGATGGTGATCTCCAGAGAGAACAAGACCTTTATTTTCTCAAGCCGTGAAGTAGTGCATGTTTCTGTCTAAATACCAACACTCCATAAAAACCGCAGCCATTTATCTCACAATTCAAGAATCCTCCACAGTTGCCACATAGTTGTACTACAGAATAAAAGGAAAGTGAATTTGTTCATTTTCCCCAATTCAAATAATGATTTCACCTTTGTGTTAGTTATTTATCTGGGACTTCCTGGTAACTAACTAATCTGTCCTGCGTGTGAGCATCATAGCAGGTACACAAAGTGATCTTTGAACGTGGGAATGGGGGAGTAATTGGCATTTGGTTCAGTTTGTTGGCTCAAAATATCTTAAAGTCACAGTCACCATCAAAAACTCAATCACATCATTTGCCAGGGATTAAAATTCATTCTGTGTACATGCTTAGAGGACAACAGAATAATGCCTATTCTTTCTATAAGGATAGATGGTTTTTGAAAAAAATA
Source organism: Aplodontia rufa (assembly GCA_004027875.1). Lineage (NCBI taxonomy): Eukaryota > Metazoa > Chordata > Mammalia > Rodentia > Aplodontiidae > Aplodontia > Aplodontia rufa. The sequence continues at coordinate 46,061 of PVKS010008891.1, read as the reverse complement.
GTTTTTCTGAGGATAAATATAGTACACATCATTGTACAAAATTTAAATATGGAAGAGTAAAGAAAAAATATGAAAGAAGGAAATTCTCACATAATATGGGGAAAAGTTTAAATCAGGAGCCACTTTGGAACAATTCGGCATTTTCTAGTAAAATAGGAATACGTATTCCTGGAACCTAATAGTTCTACTTCTAAATATATGACAAAAGTTATACACTGAAGACAGCGGAAGAGCAAAAACAATGAGATCCTTTGAGGAGGTGTATGAAGAGAGGTATGAAATGTACATTATGTGGAAATAAAGCATCCTGTTTTTCATGAGTGCTCAGACAGATAACACACGGAAATAATTACTTAGATATCAGAAAATTAGGTCCAACAATTATTTTGCAGATGACATGTTAGCATTACATATCTTTAAGATATATGATGTATATAGAGAGGAAAATTAACCTAATACACTGACAAATGCTAAATTCTGAAACAACGTTAAAAAATCCTAGATGACACAGGGACACATAGATTGTACGGTTGTAAGAGGACTAGAAATTCCATCCACTTCAACTTCCAATTCAACATCTCATCATAATAAACAGCTAGAGTATGCCATGCTTCACAACACCTGGACCCAGACTCCAGCTCTCACTTTCTGTCCACATAAATAAACCCACTTCCTACATAAATAAACTTTTTGTTTATTTATGTAGGAAGTGGATCTAGCAACTACTGAAAAGCTACGAAGAGCTGAAAGTATTGGTAACTCAGAGATCCTTTTGGAGCATATGAGCTCTCTTCCTCCCTTCGTATAAGCATCACTGTACATTCTCCTTCTAAGAGCAATCGGATTCAGAAAGAAAACAATCATGAAAGTCAGCTATCGTAGAAAGATTAAAGAGGAAATCTGGAAAGCCAAGGTCCCTGGCTGTAATATCGTCTGAATCCAAATTTTGTTCCCAGCACACCAGTCCCTATGTGATATATGGCTGTTAGTTATGTTGAACCTGAATCCAATTGGTTAATCTATATGATGGTCTTCTAGATCTCACCTAGATCTTATTCTAGAAATCAGCAATCTTCATGGATGCTAATTCCTCTTTGAAAGAACAGGTGTTTTACTTCTCACACTTACTACATCTTCTCTTCCAGGATGCAGAGAAGTTCATGTTTTGTACTGGAAATGTACAAACCCTTAAACGATCTGCAGTGAAGACTTTATAATTTCAAGGTTGAAAGGCATTATGACATGGTAAAGCAAAGAAGGGCAGGAAAGAAAGATCTAGTTTTGAGTTCTAATACTGTTATTTATCAATTATATAAATTTCTGAAAATTTTCTTTCCTCATTTGCAAAATCCAGACAACAAAACCTATTTCCTGGGGAGATTATATGAATGCATGTGTGTGTGTGTGTGTGTATGTGTATATATATACACGCACTCATACATATATATTATATACACATATACACATATATGTATTATATATATATATATATACATTTCACGCCTCTGAAAACTTCTAGGAATATTTTGCTCTCAGCCAAGGAAAATGATGGTGCAGCTTCCTGATCGTAAATTTTAATCTAAGATTGGGGCATGAGGGACGTTAAAGTAGTTTTACTCATAAATAATGTAAAACATTGATTAGATATTAAAGCAAGCACATATTGTAGAGTTCAAATTCATATGAATACCTATGCTGAGACAGAAAACTTGAAAGCAATTTGACTCAGTGAGCTGTCGCAGATCTTGTATTGCTCTTGCTTTACAGTTACACAGAAGAAAAATTGTAGCTGCAATATCTGCATGCCTTGTGCATTGTCAAACACCTCACAGATACTTGATAGCAGTAAAGATAAAATTTCCTCATGTACGTAGAGTTCCTTTTCTGCAGGTATTCCTTGTGAACACATAGTTTTGCACATCACACCAACTATGCTACATCCACAGGATGAATGGAAAACTGATACTGTGAGGGCGAACAAAGTACAACATATATGTGACAGGATCGATAAGCCCCTGAACTCAGTCGACTAGGAAAGAAAGGTCATTTCTGAGGATTAGGAATGCTGGGGAGAGTGGATAGCCTGCGGTAAAGCCAAAGGCTGTTTATCCCCTGCAGTCATCAGCTTTCTGAAACAGCTACTCAGGACCTCTTGGCCAAAATGATGTACAAATTTGTTGGTGAGAGAGAGAGAGAAGAGAGAGAGAGCTTGCTAATAAACCCTTAACTGACTCACTCAGCGCTTAAGGAAAAAGAAATCTATACCTCTCTCTCTTCATCCATCTTCACAAATATAGCAGATAACCCTAAATTAGTCTTACTATTTGGGATGTAGCAATTTAAATCACAATGTTTTCAAACTGAGGATTATACTCCATCAGAAGGTAATAAAATAATTTAGCTGGGCTAATTTATATTAAGTATTTTCACGAAAATATAATGTTAAGAAAACGATCAGAGAGCTTTGTATTGTGTAAGTGTAATTTTTTGAAAGTTTTGTTTCAGTTACCTCTCAACTGGATCCATACGTGTGAACAGCAACTACAAAATGAATTTTGTATTGTGGGTTGAAATTAAAAAAAAAAAAAAAAAAGCTTGAAAGCTCCTAATAGTAAGTACCCTTTCATTATACAGACAGTGAACCTGGGGCACAGTGAGTCAAGGGCTTTGCACAAGCAGATTATGAATTTTTGCTAATGTTAGTCCTCAAGATTGCATGCTGGTCTCCTTATTGACTCCCAAGTTTTGTTTATGTCAAACTTTTCTATACTGGCTAGCCAAAACCTTGAAAGCATATTTATTTTCTGTAAGAAACATCCTAATGGTATTTAAGTAAACACCAACTTTTTTTATGTAAAAGCTCTTTAGTTTATAAAAAATTATGCTTGGTTTATTCCCAAAGTATTTGCCCTTACCCTAAAAATATTGTGTTAGGCTGATAGGCAGCCTCAGAAACGACACCCAGTAATTCCTACCTTTAGGTATCCACACCTTTAGGGGTAGGGGGGTAGACCAGGTGTCTCTCTTTTTTTTTTTTTTTTTAAAAGGGCTGAGGACCGAACTCCGGGCCTTGCGCATGCTGGGCAAGCGCTCCGCCTCTGAGCTAAATCCCCAACCCCTAAGTGTCTCTTTTCTAATGAACAGAATGTGATAAATGTGATGAGATACCATTTCCGAGATGAGATGGCAAAGTGATTGCCATTTGTATCTTGCTTGCGAAATCTTTCTCCTGCTCACTCTGCTGAGGTAGCTGTTATACTGTGAACTGTTTGATGGAGAAACCCATTTGGTAAGGAATGAAGAAACCGCCAGTACTAACCAGTAAAACCCTGAGATCTTCAGTCCCACATCTTGAGAGAAGGAGTCTACTAACAACCACATAAACGCATGTGGCCGTGTCCTGCTCCAGGGAAGCCTGAGGGGAAACCGAAGCCCCTAGTTCCTTTATTAATCTTGAGAGACTCCTGTAATGAAGAACAAATCCAAACTAGACATGAATTCTTGACCCACAGAGACTTCAGGTGAATGGCTGTCGTTCTGACCTGTTACGTTCAGGGGGATCAGTCATGCAGCAATGAATAATGCATCAATTATTTCCCATTACCATATGGAAAACACTACAAAGATATTGGAATGATTGAAATAATAAAAAGAATGGTTAAGGTACCCTTGAATGAAATTACTTCAAGAGGCTAGCAAGATGAAACAGAGAACAGAGGGACCAAAGTAAAAGAAAACTGAAATGCAATATGATCATTTGATCTTCATCAACTTTATTAATAATAAGTATAGAAGATAATAAAGATGTCTCTGATTTTGAAAAGATCAAATGTGTGGACTGGAGCGGTAGCTCAGCGGTTTCAGGGCTTGCCTCCCATGTGCAGGGATGCGTGATTGAATCCCAGTACCACATACACAATGAAGTTTCGGAGCAATGAAAGCCAAATGAAAAAACTAAATAAAAATTGATTTTCTTTCTCTCGCTGTCCCTCTCTCTTTTTTAAAAAAAATTTAAAGAGAGAGGGACAGCGAGAAAAAGAGAAAGAGAGAGAGAGAGAATGATCATCAATTTTATTTAGTTTTCTTCATCTGGTTTTCATTGCTCCAAAACTTAGTTATGTACATGGTGCTGGGGTTTGAACCTGGGTCCTCGCAAATTCCAGGCAAGCACCTTAACCGCTGAGCCACTGCTCCAGTCCCTCTCTCTCTTTAAAAAAAAAAAAAAAGGGGTGGGGGGAATCAAGAGTAGGCCAAGATTTGAAGAAACTATAAAATTTTATACAATGCTGATGGGAATGTAAAATGATGTAACCACTACGGAAAAGAGTTTGGGAGGTTCCTCAAAAATTCGAATATCCATTTGATTTCATCCATTGCACATCTAGGTATGTACCCAAGAGAGTTACAACACATGTCCACACAAATACAGGAATGCTCATAGCACCATTACTCAGGGTAGGCAAAAAGCAGCACAGGGCTGGAGCGGTGGCTCAGAGGTTCCAATGCTTGCCTGGCATGTGCAGGTACGTGGGTTCAAACCCCAGCACCATGTATACAATGAAGTGTCTGAGCTATGAAAGCCACATGAAAAACTAATAATAAAATGGATTCTCTTTCTTTCTCTCTCACTGTCCATCTCTAAAAAAAGAAAAAGAAACGAAACAGCACAAGCATCCAATAATAGAAGAACAGATAAAATGTGGTAGAGCCAGCCATGCAATGGAATATCATTCAGCCATAAAAGGAGTCGAAGTGTTGCTGTTTGCTCTGATATGGATAAATTTTGAAAACTCGATACAAATGAAAGAAGCAAACACAGAAGTCACAGATTGCATTATTCACTGTATAAGAAATGTGCAAAATAGGCAGATCCATATAGACACAAAAACAGAGTACTGGTTGCCAACCAGGATTGGAGCAAGTGGAGTGACACATCTGTTTAATGGGTTTATTTTTGGGTGAAAAGAGTATTCTAGAATTAGTGGCAATTGTTGCCGCTAAACTATGAACATTGTTTAGTATGATTAGAATTGTGAATTTTATATTATGGAAATTTTAATTTATAAAAAATGCCATTGAGAGAATACAGAGTGACATAAGTGATAAGGAAATGAAACTGAAGGAAAGGACTTTTTCTGTGTATTTGTCACTATGCTCCTAAAGAATTGCCCTGTTGAAGGGTTGGGGATTTAGCTCAGTGGCAGAGCACTTGCCTAGCATGTGCAAGGACCCAAGTTCTGTCCTCAGCCCTGAAAATAAAAAGAATTGCCCTGTTGGCTTGGAGCAGTCACCATATTGCAAGTCATCACACCTGCAAAGACCAACAGTCTACGCAGCTGGCCTTGGGGAAGCCGACCCTTCAGGCTCATCGCCCAACTGCAGCGCAGACCAGCAGAAGCTACCTCCAATCCCTGACACATCTCCCTAAGAGAAAAACTATTTCTGCCCTAAACCATCTGAACCTTTTCTCAATGTTAGATTATATTAAAACCAAAGCCTTAGAAAAATTCTTTTCATGTAAAACTGTAGAGGGGTCAAAGATTGTATTCTTTTTAAATAATTCCCTAATGAGATTTTATACATAGCCAACTAGATAGAAATTCTTTTTAAGTGCTTAGAGAAAAATTAAAAGCCTGTCATCAGGGTCATGAAAGAAGAAAAGAACAATGAACAGGATCATTTAATCAGGAATCTAGAAAGAAGAAAATTCAGCATGTAAAGGATGGATCATTTTTATACTTTTGGGGAAAGAAGAGTCTGAAGTTCAAAAGGTCTTTATAGCATTTGCTTGGGAGCATTACTATTTATCACTAATTATATAAATTGTGACAGCATTCCACCCTGTGGCTTACTGCACAGAATTTACATTAGTATAGGAAGCACAGCTGTCCAAGAGTCCAAGTTTAAAGTCCAGCTCCCTGAAGTCCTAACTGTGACTTCAGGCAAATTATACATCAGCCCTTTGCTTTAGGTGCTTCATCTGAGGATAAGAATAGTAAGGCTTAAATTATTTAATACCTATAAAGAACATAGAACTGCTCGAGCTCATAGTAAGTGGCCAATAAATATTAGCTATAGTTATTACCCAAGTAAGAAGCAGAAAATCAATACCTATAAGTCAGAGCTTTGCCCTAATGACAGTCAATTTATTTAAAACACGCTATTTAATTTATCTGAGAACCCTATTTGTTCTTTCTGCCATTAGCTCCTTAACATGCACGGTTCCCCTTCCTGCCAATAGTCACAGGGCCTAGTAGCTCAGATCCAGCTATTCTGTTAACTACCTACCTCTTTGAGTTGCCATCTACGTGTGTCAGTCTACATTTTAAGTTAAACCAGCTCTCACATACTAAGGGAAGAGAAATTAGCTAGCTCATTGATCAAATGATAAGGTAACAAACAGACTCAAGTTTTTTGTTGTTTTTGTTATTTTGGTTAAGATTTTTATCCTGTTTGTTTGAGGACTAGCAGGTATGCAGATTACCATGCTCATGCTCATAAAGATTAATTTGCAAATGCTAATCATGTCATATTCCTTATTACCCTGAGGGATGGTTTATAGAAGTCTATCACTTTGTGCAAGTTCATTGCACTGAACCCTTACAACTGTAAATGCTATACTTAAATAAAAGTTCAGTTTGCTAAAAAAATAATTTACCCCAGTAATTAATGTACTACTGTGTGTTATATGTCTGAGTGTTCTTTCTATGCCACAATATTTCCAGCGAGAGAGTTCACTTCACTCTTCTTCCCCAAAATACTTCACCTTGATTAGCCAACCTTGATACAATCCGTTCAATTTCCAGAACTAGAAACCACAAAGCGAAAATTGATTGCTCATCCCCTTTATCACTATGAATACCCAAACCATCATCAGGTCTCTTCAAAAATTCTATGTCTGAACTATCTCTCAATGCCCAGAAAATGCCTTTTCAGTCTCGATATCAGTGCCTTCCCTGGCTCTCACCATTTCTCAGTGGATTACTGCAGATGCCTGTTAGCTTGAACGCCAGGCTCATGACTATCTCCAACCTGTCCTCCATATTGCTGCCAACATGTCTTTCCTGGGAATCGCATCTAATCATACAGTTTATACACTTGAATGCAGTTGATGTTTTCCCATTATGTGCAAGATAAAGTATAACTCCTCAGAAGAATATATTCAGGTCTTCACCAAGTGACTCTATCCTGCATTTCCAGGGTCTTATGCACTCATTCATTATCTCCAGATGCCTGTTACATGCACATTTCTCACCATTTTCCAAAATAATGAATACGTTACACCTTTGCTCATTCTGTTTCTCTTCTTGGCAAAATCCTCCTCATCTTTCAAGGTCCAGTTCAATTATTTTTTCCTCTCAGACCTTCCCCTGCCTGACCCATATTTCCCCAGAGAGCATAATTAACCCTTCATATATCTTCACAACCCTGAAACCCCCTATGTACTTTTAGTATATTATTACCATGTAATATTGTAGTTAGCTGTTTATATATTCATTTATGCAAAATAGCTTTGCACATCAGTTCTGTTGATTCTTTGGAATTCAACTATAGACAAGATGGATGCAGAATCTGTCCTATTTTCTAGACTAAGCAACTTGAGCTTAGAGAATCTATGTTTTCTATCTTTGCATCCTCAGGTGAGATTAGAGCCCAACATCTGATTAGCAAAATTCTAATCCAATGTATACTCTCTCAGGAATAGAGTCTTGTACCATCTGTACCTAGAATACAATCTGGCACACACTATTTTTGATTATGCAAGCATTAATACATATTTAATAACAACCAATTAATCAATTTTATGTTTTATCCAACATCAGTACCCTAATCCAGATCCTGGAGTACTTTCCAAATAATATTGAACAATGCTTTGGTAAGTGAACCATCTCAGTAAGCAAGATTGCTTTGTGATGAAAGTGGCAGATTAAATATAATAGGTCAATCAATCAGTTCCTCAGAGTTCACAGGAACTTTCTGGGCATTTTTGTATAGCTGGGTTGACAGATTAAGAGTGATCACCAAAATCTGAACTTAAAGAGATCTCGTGTTTCCTAGGTATTTCTAGAAATAATCTGACCATCCAGAGATTCATAGACTGACAAACGGCTTCAATTTGGTCCTCTTATTTTTTAACTGAAAAACATTTTTTTTTTACAGTTACTGTAGATTTCATAAAATTGTAAGGAATCATACACAGAGATCCCAGGTATCCTTTACCAGGTTCTCCCCAGTTGAAACTTTTTTTTTTGATACAAGGGACTGAACCCAGGGACTCTTAACTACTGAGCCACATTCCAGTCCTTTTTTGTATTTTTATTTTGAGATAGGGTCTTGCTAAATTGCTGAGGTTAGCATTGAACCTGTGATTTTTCTGCCCCATCTTCCCAAGCCACTGAGATTATATTATCTTCTACCAAATCCTATGCATTTTCGTAAAGTAATTTACTCTTTGGAGGGGGAAAAAGCCAGGGGGGTAAAGAGATAATGAAAGAAGTTTACAGTGAATATTATAGCTGAGAATAAAACTGTGAAGTGCTGTGCTAATTAGGAAAGAAAGCTGCTAAGACATCCTCAAAAAGATGGTAGTGCAGATCGTGAGCCAGCCACATGCAACTTGATCAGTGTCTGTTGATGTAAAATATCCATCAACTTTCATGTGCAGGCCCAGAAGCCATAATTCATGTGAATCAAAATTAATACTGTAAATTATCAACACCCACAGAATTCCAGAATAACACTTACGTGTGTTACTTTCTAAATAGCTTCCACCTAGGGATGCTTCCCTGTCTCTTTGACACTCTGTGTTTGTGCTCATCCGCTGGAGCAGAGTGTAACAGTACACTCCCTGAACAGCTCAGCAAGAGCTACCTCTCCTATGAACAAATTTCCCCTCAATCCTGGAAGATTTGGAGGAAGGCAGACCTGACTCCCACATCTGGACATCAATCAAACACACACACTCTGGTCCATCATGAAGTTCATATTCAATTGAAGATGAAGGCGGCTATTCCAAGCCCTAACATTTCAGGTCAGAGACGATAAATTTATAAATAATAATTTTCTTTGTGAAAAATATAATCAAGCCAAATTTATATTCCTTTAGCTAAAATGTTTACTTTTCTTTTTTGCTCCTTAATCTATTTTCCCCAAGAATCCCTTGGTGTACATAAGTTGAAAAAAATAAATAAGCCGTGTACCTGGATTGACCCAGGACAATAAATTAGGTCACCATTGTCTATGTAATCTGCTTGATATTTTGCTTTTTGTCCCTACGCAGTAGATGAGCTTAATGATGGTGTTCAAATGAAGGAAGAATCACATTGCAACTAATGAAAACCGTTTCATCCTGGACTGCAGTTTGAACTACAGAGGTGTTTTTGATTGGCAGGAAAATACAAAAGAAGGTACTGTTTAATTCTGCTTAAGGTAATAATTCAATAAGTCACAATGCCTCCTGAGGCCCTTAAATGTAAGTCCCTGTGGTTTTTCAATTTATGACTTTTTGACAATCTTTCCCTCAATTTATTTCTAAATCACCATTGACATCAGATCTAAAAATTGGATTTATGAAAAAAACCCAAAGGGCATGTTGATACCTGTTTTAAGTCTGTTGATGAAAGCTACTTTTATGAATATAATATACCCATGGCAAAAATTCACTTAGAAAGGTTAATATGGAGCCAAAAAAACCCAAAATGATGTAATCTATTTATGAATTCTGCTAAAAGATCCATAAAACTAAACCACTCTACCTAGTAATTTTCTGTCATTGTATTGTTTATTATCGCTTTCTGGTTCACTAGCGCTGCAATATGCCACAATTACTTAAGCTATATCTTTAATTAAGCATTAATAAAATATGAGTTGGATAATTATTCCAGCAATTTTATTGTATAATTAGTGAATAAGTTAACATGAGATTGTATTATGAGACTTCATATAAAATTTAGTATGTGCATATAAGTAACTTCAGTTTAATGACTCAAATCATCCTCAAAATAAAAGTAAGGATTTTTTCTGTGTCAATGTTCCTTTATTTCTCAAAATAATTCCCAAGAAGGAAATTTTCAAATATTTGAATAATTAGCTCTGCAATTTAGTGAGCACAACTGTGGTTTTCATTTTCCAACTGTCAGGGTCTCCCCTGCTCAACCGCCTTTACTACAAGAGCCGTTATATGTGCAAGCAGCTTCTCACACACCTTTGCTCTAGAGAAGGAACCAAATTCAAAGCCAGAGAGCATTCCAGCTGCTTTCCCAGATGACCCCCTTCAGTAGTGAGGCTCACTCCCTAGCTCAGAATTATTTCCCATCGCTCCTGGCTCTCTCCTACCTCCCTGGGCCTCTGTGCAACAGGAATCATTAATGCTTTAATGATGCGATGAAATAAAATATGCATTGAGATTTTTTGCCTAAGGAATTTGAATCAGTGTTAGAACATTACTTATAAAAGCAATGATCATGACATATGACAATGTGGGCCAGAGGAAAGCATTCATCAGGAGCTGGATCAGAAGGGTGGAGGGAATCCCTCATTGCCCTCTGATTCATAAATTAAATTGATATGTTTGGGTTTAATCCTGGACTTCCAAATTCTTGTCCATTTATGAAGTATAAAAACACAAGTCTTAAATTAATTTAATATTTGAATTATTTCTGTCAGTCCTTCCTGATAATTTTCTTTGTGGCACTACCATGGGTACTTTTTCCCAAATAAAATTTATATAATTTTCTCAGCTTTGAATCATGAGTTTAGCTGAGGCCCCATTAAACTTATAAAATTTAAAATTGTCTTTTTATAACTACTGTTTAATCTTCTATCAATAAAGTATATTTCCCAATTTTTCAATGAATAAATGGACATTAAAGGTTTTCTTCAGAACTTGAACATTTCCTGTTGAGTTTATTCTTAGGTGTTTTTGTTGCAATGTTCTCTAAAATCTTTTTGTGTGGGTGTGTGTGTGTGCCTGTGTGTGTGCCTGTAACTAGCACCATTATTAGATTCTCTTGTTTCGAGTACATATTTTATTTATTTATTTTATTTATTTTTGATACCAGGAATTGAACCCAGGGGCACTCAACCACTGAGTCACATCCCTAGCCCTTTTTATTTTCTATTTTTTTTAATTTTTTACTAGTGCATTATAGTTGTACATAGTGATGGGATTTGTTGTCACATATTCATAGATGCTCACAATACAGCAATACAATTTGGTAATATGCCCCCCCAGGACCCCTCTACCTCCCCTCCTCCCATCCCTTGCCTTTCTTCTGGGTCCTATATTTTTCCTAAAATACCCAAGTACAGTGAAATAATTCTTATACTTATGAAGAACATTTTTTATATACATGACTACAGTATATACAGCGACATAATTATAAATGCTTAGAATGTACCTTGCTTTATCTTAGTTTCAACATTTCCCCTTCTCTTTCCTTCCTATCAACTCTTGTTATTCTTCAATAGATTTGACAATAGGATTAAACATTTAAGTTTTTATAAAGGCATGCAGTATAGCTTGTTCAAATATCTTATGTAGTATTTTGCAACTGTATCTCATAAATATTAACATATTGCATTTTTGTTCTATGGTTCTAATCCATGATTTTATCTACATTTTCCCCAAGCCTCCACAAATGAGGGAAAACATTTGGCTCTTGACTCTATGGGTTTGGCCAATTTTGCTCAGCATGATTTCTTCCATTGTCACCCATTTACCTTCAATGGATGCAAGATCATTGTTTCTAAAAGCTGAGTAGAACTCCATTGTATAAATATATATATATACCAGAGCTTTTGGATCTATTCATCCAGTGAGCAGCATCTGGGTTGGTTATATAGTTTAGCTATTGTAAATTGAGCTGCTGTGAACATAGAATTTGCTCTGTTTCTGTACTGTACTGATTCTAACTCCTCTGGGAAAATACACAGAAGAGGGATATCCCTAGCCCTTTTTAAATTTTTTTTTTAAATTTTGAGATAGGGTCTCACTAAGTTGCTCAGGGCCTAACTCATTGAGGCTGGCTTAGAACTTGTGATCCTCCAGCCTCAGCCTCCAGAGTTGCTGGGATTCCAGACATACACCATTGCACCTGACTTTTAGTAGATTTTCAGTTGATAATCTTCAATTATTCATGTTACTTGTACAAGATGTATTTAACTTTTCTTTCTAACATACTTATTTCTGTCTTCTCTAGTTGCATAAGCTCATAATTCCAGAGAATTATGAAATTGCAGAAGTGATGAAACCCAAACGTAATCATGGGAACCTCATGTAACTGTTGATTAAAGACGATGGCTTTTCATCTCCCTGTCCAAGCCCATCGGTGAATACCCATGCGCGTAATAAACATATACACACATGACAGTTGCACATGTTACAAAAACTACAAAACTAAATCCATCATATGCACACCAAGGAAGAATGAAAACTCAATGAAAATTACGAAGTAAGGGTAAAGAAGGGCACATAAAATAACAAGAATAAATAGCTCAAAATAGAGAAAAAATAAGACGTAAAAGACATTTAAGGACATCCAAAATATGCATAATGAGTATATCAAAGAAATAATTAAAATAGTAGGTCATAAAATACTTATAGATATAAGAAACCTTGCTAGTAAAACAATTAAAAGGCTTTCATCTATAGACATAAGAGAACATTTTCCCAGGGATACTACTACAGAAGGCTCCATACCCAGAAATACCCTAGCAAAGTCATTAGAAGAAGAAAGTTGGCATTCAGACAAGAAGAGAAATCTACAGTGAGGGTAAAGCTAAAGAAACTACGTGTACCAGGGAACAGTGGGAGACTACTCGGAGCCTCAAGGAAACAAAGAAAAATGATCCCATAAACAAGTTCATTTCCTGTCCATTGAGGACAAAAGCAATTGAAAATATAGTTACTGTGATCTCTTCCTCAAAAAAAACGAAGAGAAGATAAATTTTATTTAAGGAAGGAATAGAAATCTATTGCCCAAAAAACTGTCCAAGGGTGTTGATTGTTTGTAACTGTTAGACTAAAATAAATGTCAGAATTATGCGTACAGAACAGATTATAAGTGTGATAGACCCAGCAAAAGATAAAAAAAGGAGAGTAAGAAAAAAGGAGTTAATAAAGTATTCAGATTTCTTCAACTGATATAGCTAGGTAGTAATATATATCAGTAAGAGTTTAGAAATCTGGAAACCATATATATATGTACACACATACACACATGCATATATATGTGTTTATATGAAGAAGTATGTTATAAAATTTTTAAAATAAAATCAATGAAAATCAAGTGATAGAAGAATGGTGGAAAGGTGCAAAATAATAGTTTGTCATTTCTATAAAAAGAAAGTCAATAGAAAAATTCTAAATAATGAATGGTGGTGCATGCCTGTAATCTAAGCAAGTTAGGAGGCTGAGATGGGAGGAGCACAGGTTTGAGGCCAGCCTCAGCAACTCAGGAAGTCCCTTTCTCAAAACAAAACAAACAAAATATATACATAAAGGACTTTGGATGTGTCTCAGTGGTTAAGTGCCCCTGGGTCCGAACTCTGATTAAAAAAAAAAAAAAAAAAAAGAAAAATAATTCTAAACAAATAAATGGGAAATCATGGTTATTATATAAAGTTGAACTCCAACTCTTCAAAAATCTCTGTGGAAGGCATTAAAGGAGTAACTATCAAAATAAAAACAATTACCCCTTTGTCATGGAGTGTTTTTAGGAATTTATCTCACAGACATACCTAAATGAGTAAGGAAATATTTTTGCTAGTAATAAAAATATTTGACACAATCTAAATGTCCATCTATATGAGATTCATTAAATTCTGGTACTTTCAGATAATGGAATGCTCTATAGTTGTGAAAAAATAAATTAAAATCGATAAAAACATTGAATCAATTCTAAAACAAACTCCAAGACATAAATGAAAAAGCTAAGTATACAACAATGCATATAGTATGCCATCATATATAGAATTATTTTTTAAAGGAACACATTTATATATCTGCTTTTATTTGCACAGAACTATGAAAGAATCTATACACAAAAACAACCAATAATTTAGTTGCTTCTGTGGAAGGAAACTGAATAGGAAATAGATGAGGACTTTTTTTTTTAACTTTTTTGAATTTTGTACTAAATACTTGTATTAAATATTTAGAAATAAGTTTTATAATGCTGCTAAAGATGGACTTTTTAAAAAAATGGTAATGAGGACATGAATACAAGTTAGTACATCATTATATATATTAGCATTTTTAGGAAAGTGACTCAGAGTTACAAAGGATCAGGACATATCCAGAACCAGACTTGGTATAAAGTAGGATTTGTGAGAAGAAGGAGGACTGGAGAAAAAATGAGGGGGAAACAAACATACTCCTGAAATATGATTATAGCAGTCAGAAATTGCATCCATCCACCAGGCATGGTGGCACATGCCTGTCATCCCAGATGCTTGGGAGGTGAAGGCAGGAGGATTTTCAGTCCAAGGACAGCCTCAGCAACTTACTGAAATACTGTTTCAAAATAAAAGAAATTTTTTTAAAAGGTTGGGGACTATAACCAGAGACAGAAAGGTGCTGGATTCAGTCTTCAGTACCACCCAAAAAAAAAAAAAAAATACAGGAAGAAAAGAGAAATAAGAGAGAAGGGAGGGAGGGGAAAAATCACACTCAGCAGCTGGCATCAGAGACATATAAATATTCTTAGGGTTGCAATGTCACTGTAGAAGTGCCACTGAGGGATAAGAATGGGAAACGACAAAGCATTCCTATAAAGCTTAGTACGCCTGTGTTAAAAGAGTTTTCCCAAGATCCCCACCCCATGCCTCTAGTACACTGGGTCCTCCCTGCTCCCTGCTCCCATGAGGGCTTGGAGAATCAATCTGAGCCTGGGCTTATTAACAACAGACAGGGCAGAGGGCTTTCCTAAGGCGCAGAGGTATCTTTCTCTACTATAATTTCAAGGATTGGAAAACACTCCCACCTAATCCTCAAATACTGGCTCTGGTTTTCTCTGTGGACCTGAAATTCTCACTTTTGGAGTTTTTCCTGGTTAAGCCTTGATCCTAAAAATCCGTAAGTATAATGAACGCTGTGGAGTTGCTGGAGAGGAGAGTCAATGTTTCTGTGCATGTTATACCCAAGCTCCACCAAGCCTAAGACAAGCTCAATTGTAGTTTCCTGCAAATAGAGCTAGACTGGGGTACAGTTGCCTTGGCTCGGAATTCCTCTTGTGCACTCTCTGACCTTGGGCAAGCCACTTTGATTTCCTTGGCCCCCAAATGCAGTACTTGGTCTCAATGAACTCTAAGGACTTCTTTATCTTTAGAGGTTTACGTAAAGGCTTAATTTCCTCCTGCAAGCCAAGGAAATTGGTGACTCAGTGGATCCCACAGGTAAATGGGAAACTGGTAAGGACTGGGAGGATGAGATGGCTGCCCGGAGAGTGCCAAGCACAGAAAGAAGCAACACAATGTGGCATACAGACACAATGCAGTTTTGCTTGGTCGAAAAGAAGAACCAAAGTCCAGTATTTCCTGGTACATGAAAGGAACTGGAGGACATCAGGCTAAGTGAAATAAGCCAGACCCAGAAACTCAAGGGCTTTCCTCATAGGTGAAAGCTAGACAAAAATACGGGGGACTAATGGGGGATCTTGTGAAAATAAGAGAGATCAGCAGAGCAGAGAAAGGGGACTGAGGGAGAGGGAGGGAAGGGAATAGGGAGGAACAGTAGAGAGAAATGGAATTTCACCTTCATGTATGTCTACAAAGCATGCCAGGCATGGTGGCTCATGTCTGTAATCTCAGCAGTTCAGGAGAGTAAGGCAGGAGGATAGCAAGTTTAAAGCCAGCCTTAGCAATTTAGTTAAGCTGCTTAGAGTCTAGCAAGATTCTGCCTCAAAAAAAAATTAAAAAATATATATATTTAAGCACCCTTGGGTTCAGTCCCAGTACCAAATATATGTGTAATATATGTATATATGGAAGACCAGTACAGTATAGGAATGGGAACATGGGAAGGGAAAGGGGAAATTACTGGAGACTGTGTTGTGGCAAATCATATTCCAGCTTAATTATATAATTATATCAAGATGAATCCCAATATTATATACAACAATAATGCACTTAAAAAAAAGAAAAAAGAAGTTATCAGATGGGCACCTGGCCTGTTAGGAAGCCCCTTGGGTGACAGAAGGAAACTCAGAGTAGCCCTCAGCAAGGAGATGTAGAGGACAGCAGAGAAATAAGCTAAGTACCCACACAAATGATCACTGGCTAATGAGGAATTGAATTGGGAATGATAATATGCTCACACTCTCTTGCACACACACGTGCACACACACCCGTATTCAGACATACATAGACATATGTATCAGATAACAATGGTGGAATTAGATTAATATGTGTGTTTGTCAGGCAGTCATCCCATGTTTACTTAAAAATTAAAACAGTTTTAGGTGCTAATTGGCTCTGTAAGAACACCATGGCAATGTCTTTTAGGTTTGGCTTCGGTTCCAGCAAAGCTGAATTTATGAGACATCTAGGTATTTAAATGAAATCATGGCTCTAATTGATTAAATGCATAAAAGCAAAATGATGCTATGTAAATACACTTAAAGTATAATGACATGTGAATTAACATAAAATAGGGAAGACTCCACAGGATACACTGCTGAGTTCTGACGCATGCTCAGAGGAAGCTGAAGCTCCCTCTTCCACACCAAGGACAGGCACAAGCAGTTTTGATGTTCCCATTTTATTCAAAGCCAGTTATCAGGAACACTCCTATCTCCAAATGAAGCCCTCAGCAAGCACCAGCTATAAAAAGCATTTGCTTGTCACTAAGAGAATATGAACAAGTTTAGCACATCTACTGCTCCGCACTTCAAGTTTTCAAATGAGACTGTAAGGCAATTATCAAGGGATTTTTCAGGAAGATAACTTTCTTTCTAAATCTTTTTATCCAGGCGTGATACACAAATGTGCAATACATCTTTCCTATAATTAAGTAAAGTGTTCCCTTGCTTCATAGTTACTCAGCAACAAATGACACCTACATGATCTTTCTGGTGCAAAAAAAAAAAAAAAAATACTCCCTTCAGGATTTATTTACTGCCAAGTAAACTCTTAAGAAATGGACATTTTACTTGATTGTGCTGGTGGTAAAATTGAGAAAATATGTTGTCATAATGCTTTTTTAAAAACCTTTTATCATTGTTTAGAATTTTACTTATACTGCCAAAAAAGCTGTATTCCATTTTGTTACTTTGTCACCTTGACTTAAGAAAAAAACTCTCTGCTGCAGGATAACTGCTTAGTTAAAAGTGCCTGAGGAAAGAAAATACATATGAGAACAAGAGGTATAATGCTACCATTAGGAGACGCTAGTTCTGATGATGTTTTCAATTTTAAAATAGAAGTGGAGGATCAAAGGGCAGGGAGGAGGAGAAGGAAAGGGGAGGAACCGGAGCATGAAGTTGATCAAATTATAGAAGCTGCGCTGCATGTATGCATACACAATAATGCATTCTAATTTTATGTATACCTATAATGCCTCCATTAAAAAGCAAATAATAGAGTAGAGGAAGAGGGCCTAGAAGAGAGAGAAGGGGAGGGAAAAGCGGAAGCGTTCAGGATTGAAATGATGAAAACTGTTAGATGCATTTATGAATATGTCAAAATGAACCCCATTGTTATGTATAACCATTATGCACTAATTCCTTGAAAATTTCTTGATTTAAAGTAAATTTCGATATCAAGAGAAAAACATTGAGAATAAGATGGAAAACAGCACTAGACTATACATGAAACAATTGTTCCAATCTGTTTGCAGTCGGCTTCTGAGAATTTATATGCCTGGTGCTAAACTGGGATGTGAAGATAGTTTCTGCCTCCAGTGAGATTCTAATCTGATAGTGAGGATTAGTAAGTAAATTAAAAAAAATTAATAGATTGAAAATTGTAAAAAATGGTCTACCTGAACTGCACTCAAATGGAGTAAATGATTCACTCTGATTTCTAGATGGTCAAGTAAGTGCCACCAAAATGTCACTTTGAAAGGATAAAGTGGAGGTCACCAGAGAGAAGGGGAACAGTGTATTCCAGGAATTGGGAATAGCATACTCTGCCGCCTGAACCTGCGACACATCATCCTATTTCCAAGGAAAGACAAATTGAGCATCCCCAGAGTCATGATGGGAGATCACTGGTGTTTGGAGGATTCCTTATGAACCAAATGAAAACAGACCTTTCAGACTTTAGTGAGGAACTTGGAGTTTTTCCTAAAAGAAATGCAGAGATTTTGAAAGTTTTTAATCAGAAGAACTAAGATCAAGTTTCATACACAAAAGATACTCGCAGTCAAGTAAGAACCTGAGTGCAAGGCAAAAGGCTTAGGAGGCAACCCTGTTAGGGCTTCAGGACCAGCTGATTCAAAATGTGTTTAATACCAACCAGGCATTAATTTCACTTTTACAATAAATTTCTGTGACTCAAAATACAAAAATGACAAACCATAAAATGGTAAATGGTAAAATTTCATCGTCACTTTGTCCATAGCCACCTAGACCCTCTCCATGGAGGCAGGCAGCATGATTAACTTTCGTGTGTCCTCCCTGAGATATCTTTGTATATTCAAGCACTTGCCCACACCTCCTCCCTATTTTTTACAGAGATAACTGCATTTTCAACATACTCTCCCATACGGTGCTTTCATCACTAAACAATGTATCTTGGAGATACTTTAATTTTACTGCACAATAAATTCTTCAATCTTTTTAACCACAACACATATTTTCCAGTGTGGAAAATATGATTTATTTAGCCAATCTCCTATTCAAGGATATTTACATTGTTTCTCTACTAAAATAAGTGTCTCTAACATGTTTTATTTTACATCTGAACAGTTGTATCTACAGAATTCTATTCCCATCATTGGTTGCGGTGTAACAAACTACCCCAAAACTTAGTAGCTTAAACTCACAGTTCTTGCTGTTTCACGATACTATGGATCAGGAATTGGAGACGATTCTTGTCTGGGAGATTCTTCTGTTACATGAGGAATCAAGGTCATATTTTCACTGCTGAGTTGGTGGAGAGGATGATTGGATGGTAAAGTAAGGTTTAATCACATGTCTAGCATCTTGGCACAATTAGTGGAAGACTGCACTCAAATGAAATAACTGCCCGGAGAGTTTTCAGGTGGCCTCTACAACATGATGGTTTCAGGGATGTTGAACTTCTTACCATAACATGGCCCTGCCAAATAGCATTGTCCTGAATGAAGCACAGCATACTGTCATGTGTATGAGGTCCCACTAATGTTGATGCTCCTCAGGGTAGTTACTTGAATAGTTCTTCCCACTCCAAACACCTACAAACTAAAAAGTGAGAAAAAAAAATCTCTCCCCCCTCCAACTGAACCAACATTTCTAGATGGCATCGTAAAGTCTAAATGATTCCAACTGACAGTCTCCTTTAAACATTGGAATAAAGAGGAAGCGCATTGTCTGGCACCTTGAATAGGGGCCAGTCCTACTCTGTGTGAATCGTTCTCTGTGACTCTTTGCTTTGTCTCCTGGATCTGTGTAACTTACTTCTTATTCACCTCTTATTTCCCCGTGTTGTCTACTAAATAAGCTTTTGTGCTTTCTTCCAGCTTCTCTGAGAAGGTTGATTTTTCTTTTTTTTTTTTCTTTTTTAAATGTGTCTGCCTCTTATTTCAAGTTCGTTGTACTAATGCAATTCTCTTACAAACTTTGTGGATTGCTGTGCATCTCAGTAAGGTTCACTGTGTTAGACAATAGTTACACCACAAATCTAAGAAAAGCTGTCTTGGGCTTGAGATAGGGTCAGGATGCTGTGTGAAACTTTCCCAAAACTCACAAGCCTTTGTCTAGTTAAGTGCATATCATAGAAACTCTCAACTCTGATTTCATAATAAAGGACTGTATTGGTATACCCTTGAGGTAATCTATATCACGTGGTCATCTTTTATTTTGTTTGAAAATTAATTTTTTCCTTCTGTAGCTCATTTCTTTTTATCTGTATCTTATCATATAGGATTAAAAAGATGGCACTTTTAATACTGATCATAGATTTTTTCTTCAATAAACAAGTTTATTTTTTTACCAGCTTTTTAAAAAATATATTCTATTTTCCATGTTTTCATAGGGGACAACATTGCCTAAATTCCAGCGTCTTCTCAATACTTCACCTGGACTCCAAGTAAAAACAACCTGTTATAAACATTCATAATGCTAACACTCCTCTTCCATATACAAAATCTGTACTGGTTACCTATGACTTATAACAAAATACCCCAAAACTTAGTGGCTGAAAGCAAAGCAATTTGGTTATGTCCTGTACTTTCAGAGGGTTAAGAATCTGGGTGGTGCTGAGCTCAAGGGTTTTTCCATACATCTCCAACAGGAATCTTTCGGTGGCATTCAGCTGGCAATGGGCTGGCATGGAGGTTCCAGGATCGTTATGGACAGATATAAGTGATCTCTTTGTTCAAAATAATTTCTATGATAATCCTAATAGGATTTGTAAGATATTAGACAAGCTAAAATCTATATAGAATATCAAAGGACCAAGAATAGCCCAATTAAAAAATATATGGTAAGGAATATTCTATCAAATCTCAAAACTTACTATTAACATAGAGTAACTAGTGTGTTATTAGTATAAAAACTGATCAATAGAGAAGAATAGGAAGCCCAGAAGCAGACCTATGCACACATGTAAATGTGTACGTGCAGAAAGAAACTTCATAGAAAAACACTATTCAATAAATATCCCTAGACAAAGCGGTTAATATAAAAAAAGATTTCATGGGATTTCTACTTAATATCATACACAGTCAACTCCAAATATATAGGGAGGAAAGCAAAACTGAAAAATCAAGATGAACAAAAATTGATTATTACCCCCAAAACCAAAAGCACCAACAATAAATAAAAGGAAGTGAGGTAAATTTGACTACATTAAATAGCCTTTGTTTCTCCAAACAACAAAAAGAACTCAAAACCCATGATACAGAAACAGAAATGACAACTACAAAATTGGAGAAGATATTTGAAAACGTTGGAAAGTCTCATTTAACCCTAAAGGATAACTAGATAAGTAGACAAGTAGATGAAATATAGACAGGCAACCCATGAGTCAAAAAGAAGAAATGCAATTACAGAAAGTGACAAGAGACATCTAAGAATATATCCCAGGAAAGGAAACATGAATGACTAATGTTAAAATAAGATACTCAGTCTCATCAAGTAAGGCAATTTATATTTAATTCATAGTAATTTATAATTTTCCAACCAGTAGAAATTCAAGAGTTAAGAACGCCAGTATTACATGTTGAGCCTTACTCATAGAAACATGAACTTCAATACAAATGCTAATGGCTGAAACCACTTTGGACATTAATTTGGTTTTGTCTTAGGTGGTTATATATCCACCTGCTACATAATCTAGTATTCCCAGTGTCAAGTATAGAACAGTGTTGCTAAGTGTACATTCCAAGGACAAGAATTGGTCTGCAAACTATCCATTAATAGATGGCAATGAGATGTTTGTACCAGAAGACAAATAAACACAATGTTTCTGTCACTGAGGAAATCATGAAACAAAATCATGGTGTGGTGCACACTTGTAATCAGCAACTTAAGAGGTTGAGGAAGGAGGATTTCAAGTTCAAACCCAGCCTCAGGAATTTAGTGAGGCCCTAAGCAATTTAGGGCCTCTGGACTGGGAATGTGGCTCAGTGGTAAGTGCTCCTGTGTTCAATCCCCATTACTACTAATAAAAACAAGCAAACAAAAAAATCAACAATACATTGGATGAATCAAAGTATAGATTTCTTAATTTCATAATTGATTTATATTTGGGTCCAAGTTCTGTATCTCATTGTACACTGGCATTTTGCATGGTACTGATCTAAACTATCTCTGGATGATACTCATGAGTGGGCCACAAGTAGCGTTTTAGAAATTTCATAGTATGAGTTATATTTTAATAGCAATTAAAGTAAACTTTAAAAAAACGAGCTAGTGAACCACAATGTGGATGAAGCATAAAAATGTTGATTCATAAAATATTTGTTCCAAAAACTACATATAATGCTTCCGTTTTTGTAAAATTCAAAACAGAGAAAATCTAAAAGGCAAATAAACAATAAAAGAAATTGACTTGTGGGCATTAGCCCAAAGTACATGAAAACCAGTTAATGTTTTGTTACAGATGGTGGATGCATGTTAATTCCTTAAGTATGCTTTGTGGTGATCATGTGTGCTCTTATATTCTCGAAGTAGTATTTTAGTGATTTGATTTTGAATATCATGGCTGGCGAAATGGCAGCATCACTAATAAATGAGTTGCTATTTCGTGACATGGGTTAGCGTCACTGTTCATCAACTAGCCCTACCGCTATTCCTCTGATTACTTCTCCCGAGTCACTAGTCTGCTGATGACCAGCCAACTGAGTCAGGAGTCGGGCTTTTTATAAATCTGGAGCATCAAAAATGAGTCACGCACTTGCTTTTGGCACAGTGCATTCCAAAATTATCTTCCACCTCCTCTCAGCTAAAATTAATCTGCCTATTATTTTACCTAAGCCAACATCATTATTATTATGCTGTGTTAATATTTAAATTCTTAGCTCCCCTTATATCTCCAGGTCTGTGATTCCCCATTCATTGAAATAAAGCATTTCATTGCTTTATGAAAAACTTATCTACCAGACCAGAGCAACATCATCACTGCTTAGGGTTAAATCCATTTGGCTTCTCTGTTATTTTAGAGTAGGACAGTCCTTTTGGAAAACAAATTTACAGAAAGAATGAAAGTATTTGTTATGTTTTGTTTTGGGGGATGTTTCCTTTTTAATTCTAAAACTTCTTTTTATGGGTTTGCCATAGAGGAGTCCCCATCAAATAGCAGAGGCTGCAGCAACCCTTCTAATAATGGAAGAGCTAAGGAAGAGATGTGCCAATCAAAGAAAAGGGGTCAGACCTGGTCTAATTTCTAGCCTTGGAGTCAAACATCAAGTGCAGAACCATAAACGCTCGATAGGATTTTGACTGTATGAGTTCGCAGCCTTTCTCTCCAGCAAAAGAATCCCTAAACTAGTGAAAATTACCAAAAAGACAATTGCTTAAAGTTGCTAGGAATTGGGGTTGGAGCAGTGGCTCAGTGGTTATGGCACTTGCCTGGCGTGTGCGAGGACACGGGTTCAAACTCCAGCACCATGTATAGAACAGTGTTGGAGCAATGAAGGCCACATGAAAAACTGAATGAAACTGACACTTTCTCTCTGATTGTCCCTCTCTCAAAAAAAAAAAATCCTAAGAATTGATCAAAGATTAAAAATCAATAAGGCAATGGGAAACAGTTATTCAAGAAAACTATAGAATTCCAATAAGAACAGGGGTAGTCTGTGGCATCACCAACCCCATCACCACCTCCAACTCCTACTTAGTTCCAGAGAGTTTATTCAGGGTGGACAATACCAAGGAGAGGGTGGCTAGTTTCTCTCCACTCCCTTCCCCTCCTCTTAGTTGTGGGATAATGGTTTCACTCTGGGAGGCACAAGCTGCCAGTTTCTTCACTTCCTCCCATGAGATCTGTGTTGGACAATCTATCCAGGAAGCCAAGAATATAGGTCTCTGCCCAGCTCCCACTCAAATAGCCAAGGCTCTCTACTGGTCAGGCTTTGAGAGCTATGAGCTACAGGTTAAAGAGACTTGGACTTCCATGCCTGGTCCTGCTTGTAGGGCAAAATTTCTACGCCAGTTGGGGGAACTCAAGAATAGGTCCTATGATCATTCTAGGCTCCCTCCTAGGGCAAAGGAATTACTCAGGAAGTAGACCTCATTTCCCCACATCTCTGCTTCATCTTGGCTCCAACATAGTGAACAGAGCTACCGCTCAAGGAAGGGGGAGCAAGACTTGAGGACTGGCAGCTCTGCAGCACTTCTTGAAGGAACTGAAAGTGTAGGGTACCTTTCAAGCATCTTCCCTTGAAAACAGAGATAATAGTGACAAACAGTTAGAGAAGCAACAGGAGGCTAGTAGCAGCCAAAAACAAACAAACAAAAAAAAAAAAATCAAGAAAGCAAGCAAGAAACAGACCTGCCAGAAATTCAATGAGGATGTGAGGATCAAAAGGGATAGCCTCCAAAGGACTGTGGAAAGTTCACACTCCTCCCTAGTAGGCTGGAAGGCTATGTACATTCACTCTGGAATAGTTGGGGAAATGTTAATCTCTGGTTTAAAAACCAACAAACAAAAACATTATGGATTTGCAATGTTCCTGTAATGGGCAGAAGTTTTAATGGTTTAGAGTCTTAAGCACAATCCCCGACCAGCCACTAGCTCAAGTCTAACCTGTGCTGACCTAGGATAACTTCTAGGATTCTGAGCCTAAACATTATTAAAAAAGAGAAAAAAATTCTGAGCACTGACAATGAAGAGTGCACTCAGAGGAAACTGGTTTTATATAATCTGTTCAAGCAATCCACTGTGAACACATAGACAAAATTATTTTTGCTTAATAACAATAGTCCAGGATCAAAGTCAGAAGCCACAGCATTGCAAATACATTATATAAAATATCCAATTTTTATAAAAATATTTTTGAGTCATGCAAAGAAATAGAATAGTATAGCTCATACACATTAAAAGAGAATCAGGAAATAGTATTTGGGGATATCGCCGACATTGGATTTTGCAGACAAAGATTCAGAAAACTATTATAAACATGTGTAAAGACTAAGGAAATGATGCCCACAATATTTAAAGCAAGTAAAATTCATCAAATACAGAAACTTATTAAACACGTATAAACTGAAAAAGATACAAATGGAAATTGAAGGGTTGAAATATGTACAAACTATAACGAAAAATTCTTTCATGGGGACTCAACCACAGATTTGACCTGAAAGAAAAAAAAATTTGAATAAATTTTCCAACTCAATGTGAAAATCAGCATGAAGAAAAATAAATAGACGCTCATAGAATTTTGAGACACAATTTAAAGCTGCAGCATAAATATTAGTGGGCGTTGCAGGAGAACAAAATGAGAGAAAAAAATTAAAGGACTGAAAACTTTGCAAATATGATGATGATCTACACATTCTCCATATCAACGCACTCCAAGTGGTGTATACACCAAGAAATCCACACTTGACAAGTAATAGTCAAAACGCTGAAAGCAAAGCCAACAAGAAAATCTTAAAGTAGCAAGAAAAAAAAATAACTCACCAAATAAAAAGGAACCAAAATAACATCAGTAGTTGATTTCTCCTGAGAAATAATGCAGCTAGAGCTGTAGGTTGCCATATTCCAGGTTACCGGGGGAGAAAAAAAGTAAAGCAACTAAGAATCTCATAGCCAAAAAAAAACTTTTTAAAAAATGAAGGTGAAATAAAAATGTTCTCAGATGAACAAAGACAGAATTTGTTGCTAGCAGAGCTAATTTGCAGGAAATACTAAGACAATAATATAAAACAATTATCTATGAAACTGAATTGATAGGTTTATAACAGAGATATTTTACAGTAACAGTACAAAAAGAGAAGAAAGCAAAGAAACTAAAAATGCATCAAGCCAGTGATACATGACAGTAACACAAAATTATAGGAAGAAAGAAAGAGTCCTGGGAAAGAAATGATTTCACTTCTTTTTATTTATCTGGCATCAATGAAACAAATGTCCACACAAAGATGTGAACATGAATAGATGTTCCTAACTATTCTATTCATAACAGCCAGAAATGAGACAACCCAACGTCCATCAGCTGATGAATGGGTAAACACAATATGTTTCTATGCCACAGAAAGCCAGTGAGCCATAAAAGTCAATTAGCTGTTAATGTACATAACAACACGGACAAATGTCATGAGATTGTATTTACAGGTCTAATCAAAAGGTAAACCTAATCTATAGTGATAGCAGATCAGCTAAGGCTGGGAATATTGGGAGAGTTCATTGTACGGGGAAAAGGAAGCTATGGAGGAATAGAAATTCTTTGGATCTTGATTCTGTTGATAGATTATCCTGGCAATAATGGATCGTTTGAATCTTATTGATGTAATTTGCTTTCAAACAGCAAAGTTACTTGTAGTTCATAATTTTAGAGAATAACACTCCTCAGTACACAAAGTAAAAAAATCATTAGTATACTTTTTTATAATTGTAATGAGTTCTTGGGATACATTGAATCAGTAGTTGGAAAAGTTTTCTTAAACTACACACCAAGACTTAGGGTTTGGGGCTGGACATTTGGGGTTGAAGATGGGACAGCACTTACCTTACATTCAGAAGGCCTTAGGTTAGGTCCCTAGCACCACAAATAAAGAAAAGACAACTGGAGGGTTTTACAGAATATCCCCAGCCAAGACTATCTTCAAGCCAAAACTAATTGCTCAGAACTAGAATTACCAGAAGACACGATAAAAAAGCCTTGAAAATAATTTTAGAATGCTGTTGGTCATCTACTGATCAAATGATTCTTCAATGTTCTTATTTAGAGTAGTAGAGTGAGAGTGATGCTTGTTACCCTGAATGCTATTTTAAGTTTTTTTGTTTTTAGCCACTAATTCTGAATCTGAAATCATTTGAAAACCTTTCATTTTCTTCTCCTTTGATTGCCCCTCCATAAACTTACTGAGAATACACCGAGAGTAATATTCCAACAGGTCATCATCACCACAGTCGTGGCCACAGTGACAGACCAGCATTTCACTTTCCATCTGCAGATCAATCCTCAAGTCCTGGATCTAGAGCCATTTTTACAGAGCTGGTCCAGTGGATTTCTAGAGGCTAATTGTCCCATAATATCTTATTCACACTTCCTATTTTAAGGCAGCTAGTTTAAAGAGACAAGATGGGCAAAAGATACAAATAGGTAATCTATAAAAGAAGAAATTAAATGCTAAGGGATATCAAAAAGTTCATTTTACCAACTAATCAAATTCAAAGCATGAGATAGCATTTTGTGTAATAATTTTTAAATAATAAAAAATAAAAAGTAAACATCATTATTAAGAATTGTTTTTTTTTGAAAGAGAGAGGAGAGAGAGAAAGAGAAATCAATTTTATTTATTTATTCATTTGGTTTTTGTTTTTTCAACACTTAGTTGAGTATGTGGTGCCAGGGTTCGAACCTGGGTCCTCACACATGCCAGGCAAGTGGTCTACTGCTGAGCCACCTCCCCAGCCAGATAACAATGTTTCTAAGGAGGTAATATGTGTAGTAGTTAAAATGGATGCTCTAGAACCTCATTCCCTGTGTTCCAACTCTAAACTCAACACTTAGCAGCTATTACTTAAAATCTTGCTTGTAAGTCTTTAAAACTTGTATCTTAATTTCTTCATCTTTTAAATGGGCCTAATAATAGCATCTGCCTTCTCAGAACGTTGGGAATATTGAACAAATTAGTATTTTAAACACACTTGTAACAGTGCCTGGGATATATTAAGAGTCCGGTAATACAGCTATTGGAATAAGTATGGGTTTTTTTGGAAATTGTTATCTGCTTTCTGAAAAACAATTTGCTCCATATGTACCAAGAGCATAAAAAGTGCTGCAAATTTTTTAGTTTATTATTTTCCCTTCTAGGGAAATCATCCAAACAAAATAATTCAAAGATATGTCCACAGTGATTTTCTTTCGCAGAATTGGAGATTGAACCCAGGGACACTCTAACACTAGACTATGTCCCCAGTCCTTTATATTTTTTATCTTGACACAGGGTCTTGCTAAATTGTCCAGATTGGCGTCCAATTTGTAATCCTCCTGCTTCAGCCTCCTAGGTTTCTGGTATGATAGGTGTGTACCACACCCAGCCTGAAATGATTTTCTCAGTCCAAGCAAGAATTTTGGTAAACTGAAAGCAATTTAATTCTACAAAATTTGGAACAAAATGCCATTTATACACATGGCCATTTTTAAATGCAACAATTAAATTATTAGGATGGAACATCTTCTGACAAAGATGGAAAAATAAGGACCTAATTTACTTTCCTGCCTTAATAACTAGACAACTAGATATAATGTATGAAAAATATTTTCAAATATTGGCCAATAAGCAGATCAGGATTATAAGTCCTGAGAGGATGGAAACATATTAGGTGAACTGTATATTTGTATCAATTTTCTGCCTAGAAGCAATAGTTCATCAAGAAAAAAAAAATCAAAGTTTTGCTGCACTGAAGAAAAAGACATTAGAGTTTGGGAAAGGAAAAAAAATGGCTAAGATTTATGGATCCAAGTCAGAAACAAAGCTGAAAACTAGAGCTCTCAAGATCTGTAGAAGGATCCTGTCAAGTCTTTGGCTTAGTATTGATCCTTATATGTAGAGGAGGAAATGATCACTGAAAAAGACTAGGCAGAAAAGATTTATGAAGCTCATACAGGACTAAGAAATTTTCATAATTCCATGTGCCAGAGTGGGAACACATTAAAATGTACAGGACACTGAACAGATTCATCGAGAAGTCCTTTTGTCTTACTATTGGACATCACTTATCATTGAACTGAAGACATCTTTGCAATTTCCCCAACAAAGCTTGAAGTCTTCAAATCATAGTAACTAAACTGCATACTATAAATCCAAGTCAGTGAACTGCATGTCACAACAAAATTTGACAAAGACTAATCAAGCATCCAAAACATAAGAATCCCAAAATCTGATGTTGAGTAAAAAATAACTGGGCAGTCAAAGAAGCAGGAAAATAGCAATCTAGAGCTAGATTAAACATCAGTCAACAGAAACAGACTTCGAAGGAGAGATTAGTGGGCAGGGAAATTAAAAATATCTATTATCAACGTGTTCATATGATCAAGAATAGAGAGTAAACATTAGCATAATGAGAAGAGAAATATAAAATGACCCAAATGTAACTTCTAGAGATGAGAAACACAGTATCTTTGGAAAAAAGCAGAATGGGATTAACATCACCTTGGACAATGCAGAAGAGATGATCAGTGACTTGAGCATATGAAAAGGGAAACTGTCCAAAATAAAATAGGAAATGGAAAAACATGAGCAGAACATTAGTGTGCTTGCAGGACAACTTCAAATATCTACCATATATGAAGTAGGAGTCCCAGAAATAGCAAAACCTGCTGGTGATGGGAAGGGAGTATCAAAAAACTATTTTAAGAAATAATGGCCAAAGTATTTCCAAATTTGGTGAAAAATATAAATCCACAAATGTAATAGGCTCCACAAAAATCAAATCAAATGGTCTAAAGTAAATCACACCAATATACAGCACAGTAAAATTGCTAAAGTAAGAATGATAAAAAGAAAAATTTTAAAGAATTTAAAAATGACCACAGACTAAATCACAGCAGCTAATCAAACCCAAAAAGAGAAGGATATCCTGCTAAGTGAAATAAACCAATCTCAAAAAAATCAAAGGTCAGATGTTCTCTCTGGTAAGTGGAAGCTATCCCAAAATAAGGAAAAGAACAGAGGAATAGACAAAGGGGAAGGAAATGGAGGAAGGAGGAATGAGATAGGGAAAATCAATGAAAGGAATCAGACTTAACTTGCTCATGTTCATATATGAACACAGCATAATGAATCTCATCCACATACATATCAATGAGTCAGTAAATTTAAAAAGTTAGTAAATAACAAATACAAGTAGACTAGCGGGAAGGGAATAGGCTGGGGGGCATACTGGGGACTAAATTGTAATAAGCTGTACTGCACACTTTCATAAAAAGGTCAATGTTTATCCTACCATGAAATATATCTAAAAAGAACATGGGACAAAGGAAGGGGAAGGCGAATTATGGGAACAAAGTTAAAACAAGGTACCCCAAACTTTTATAAGTATATCATTGTACATCCTACTTTAACATATAAAAACAAAATAAAAAAATGCAGAGAGAGGAAGAGAAAGGAAGGGGAAAAATGGGAGACCAAATTAGAATGAGTTAAACTCCATACTTCTATAATTATGCTATTGTATAATCATATGTCATGCAAATCTAAAAAAAAGAACCAATAAAGAAATTTTTTGAAAATTAAATGAATTATTTGATCCTCAAAAAAAATTTAAAAGTAAAGTGAAAAAAGAAGAAAAGATGAACACTGGTAAGAATTTGAAGATATCGGAACCTTTGTACACTATTGGTAGGAAGGCAAAATGGTATAGATACTATGGAAAATAGCATGGAAGATCTCAAAAAATTAAAATTAGAACTGCTGTATGAGCAAGCAATCATGCTTCTGGGTATGCATCCAAAGAATTGAAATCATGATCCCAAAGAAATATTATTCACTGCAGCACTGTTCTCAAGAGCAAAGAGATGGAAACAACCTAAGTGTCCATCAATGGATGGATGAATGGATAAAGAAAATGTGATGAACACAAAGACTATTCACCCTTATAAAGAAAATAAGGCAGCACCTGATGACATAACTGTACCTTGAAGATATTGTGCTAAGTGGAATAAGCTAGTCACAGAAAGATTAAAATTGCATGACACTTTCTATGAAGTATCTAAAATAGTCAGATTGACAGAATTAAAGGGGAGAAAGAAGAAGAAAAAAAATAAAGGGGAGAAAGAGGAAAATTGGGATTTACAATGCAATGGACATAACGTTTCAGTCAAGCAAGATGAGCAAGTTCCAGAGATCTACCATACAACATTGCACCTATAATCAATAATACTGTATTTAGTATACGTTTAAAAACACTTAAAGGGTGTCATGTGAGCTTTTCTTAACAAAATAAAATTTTTATTTATTCATTTATTTTATTTATTTTGTGTGCGTGGTGCTGGGGATTAAACTCGGCCTCACTCATGCTAGGCAAATGCTCTACCACTCTGCTACATTTTTTTTTGCCCCACGATAATTTTTTTTAGAGAAAAGAAATTAATCTAAAATCTTTATCCCTCAAAAACATGTTTCAAATTGAAGGTGAAATGAAGACTTTTTGCAGCAAAAAGTACGTGAAAAAAATGTATAGCTAAGGGCCCTACCTACACTACAAGAAATGTTTAAGGAAGTTCTTCCAGCAAAAGGAAAGTGATCCTAGATGAAAAGTTACATCAGCACGAAGAAGTAAACAGTAACAGAAATGACATATGCAGATGAACATTTAATAAGGAAAAATTTTCTCTACTCTATATTCCCCTTAAAAGATAATTGGCACATATTACAAGCCATGTATCACATTAATATATTGTATGTCAAAACATCACAAGCCCACAGTTAGCCTCATAAATAGTAAGGAAAAAAAATCAAAAGCTTTTCCTCCAAGATCAGGAACAAAGTAAGGATACCCACTCATTATTTCTGTTAAACACAGGACAGAAATAGCCAGAGCAATTAGGCAAAGGGGGAAAAAAAAGCACACAGATTGGAAAGAAATAATATAGTCCCTGTTTGCAGAAGGCATGATCTTATATGCACAAAACTAAAGATTCCATCAAAAAACTGTTAGAATAAAAATCAGTAAAATTGCAGGATACAAGAATCAACACGCAAAAATCAATAGCATTTCTATACTGTAGCAATTAACTATCCCCACCCCCAGATGAAGAAAACAATTCCATTAATCCATTTTGAGATTTTTGTTTAAACTGGTGAGAAATGGAGCTCTGATTCTATTATTCTTCCTGTGGATATCCAATTTTCCCATCATCATTTATTGAAAAGACGGTCCTTTCTCCACTAAGTATTCTTAGCACCACTTAAAATAATGTCAAAAATAATAGGATACTTACAAATAAATTTCACCAAAGGGGTAAAATATCAGTACAGTTAAAACTACAGCAGTAATTTAAAACTTTAAGACTCAAGTAAACAGAAAGATAACCTGTGTTCATGGATCCAAAATATCATTATTGTCACGTCTGTGCTATTCAAAGTGATTTATAGATTCAATGCAAAATTTCAAAAACATTTTTCACAAGAATAGAAAAACAAATTTAAATTTGTATGGAAATAGTCTCTGCTTTGACCTATCCAAATGCAAATTCGAAGTCTTAACCCCTTACTTCAAAATGTACCTCAATATTTTTGGAGATGACATTTTAAATCTTACATAAATATTTAAATTAAAATGAGATCACTGGGGTGCATCCTAAACCAGTAAATTAGTGTCTTTGTAAGAAGAGGAGATTAAGACATAGATACACACAGAAGGAAGACTACGTGAACATACAAAGGAAAGTCAGCCATAAAAGGGAGATTTTAGGGAAAATAAATAACCCTACTGTTACCTTGATCTTAGACTTCTAACCTCCACAATGAGAGAAATAAGTTTATGGTCTCTAAGCCACCCAGTCTGTGGTACTCTGTTATGGCCATCCTAGTAAACTCATACAAGAATATATTTGGTACTGGTTATAAGAAAAATGCAAATTAAAACATCCTAGAATGTTCAAAATTTAAAAGAAAGTCATGTTGGCATGGAATGTGGAACAGCTAGAATTTTCGTACATGGCTGACACACCCGCTTTGGAAAACAGTTTGGCAATTTGTTATGACATTAAATATACACTGGCCATGCAAGCAGCAATCCTACTCTCAGATATTTATATAATAGAAATGAAAACGTATGTTTACTGGAGTCATATTTAACTATTCATAGCAGATTAATTGAAAGCAGTTCCCAAATAGAACCAAAATAACTGGTGAATGGATAGATAAATTGAAGGATATCCATAGAATGAATTACTAGTCAACTATAAAAGGGAAATATTTCTGAGATGTACGTGTAAACTCCCAAACCTTTAACCTGAGTTAAAGAAGCCAGACCAAAGGCCATATGCTCTGTTTGCACTTACACACAATTCTAGAAAAAGCAAAAGTTCAGTGACAGAAAGTAGATCGACGCCGGCTAAGAACCAGTGGCAGGGACAGGGGATTGACTGCATAGAGACACAAGAGCCTTTCAGGTTGACGCAAATGTTGAAGATAATGATTTCTAGTGGTGATTACAATTGCATACATTTGTCAAAACTCAAATTGTGCAATTAATTGATGAATTGTCATATGCAAATTACACTTTCTAAAAAGGATTTAAAAATAATTAAAATCTACTAAGTGTTTTGATGGACTGGGGAGAATCATAATGATAAGCAAAGAAAGCAAGATAATAACTATATAAGACACAATGACACATCATACATTAGTAACTACACTTTCCTCTTAGTGTGGGGGTTAATGGTATTTTTATTGTGGTACTCTTCAGTATTTCCAGATTTTCATGGTAAAAAATGTTTTTCTTTTTCTATCATTAAAAGAAAAAGTAACCCTAAAGAACTGTCTTGATTCCTTTTGTTGTTTAACTTTCAACGACCGCCTAAAGTAATAGAGTAGCAATACCCACACATGGAAATAAGAACACAGGTTCTCTCACCACCTCCAGAATAAACATGAGGTCAAATTTGACACATTCATCCAGAATCCAAGACCCTTACAAAAGGCTGTGGATCTGCCATTAAGATGGTCTTCGTTTCTACAGCATTTCCTGATGCTATTACCAGCCCACCACCCCACCATCGATACATCATCTTTCCTCTGTCTTAAGGCTTCTGTTAAGACTTGTTCCCGCCTGCTGGATATTTTCATGCTATTTTCTCTGTGTATTCCTCATAATCTCAAAATCAATCTCCTAAAAACAGGAATCAGCTAAGCTCAGCTATCATTTGTTGTAATTCTAAAATACTTCATAAAACTTATTGATACTTTTTTCTTGCAGAGGTAGTGACTAATCAGACTCCCCTTGAATGTGGGCTATAATGAGTAACTTGTTTATCAGAAATCCAGTACTACCTCATGATGTGTGCTTCTGCGACTGGGTCTTAAGAGGCATTACCACTTTTTCCCTGTTGTCTTTTTCTTGGATCACTAGCTTTGAGGAAAGCCAGTCACCATGTCCTGACGGTACTCAAGCAGTCCTGTGGAGCAACCCACGTGGAGAGGAACAAAAGCTTCCTAGGAATGGCCAGGGAGCAGCTTCCCATTGTGGGCTGCTGGAGCCCTCTTTGAAACGGATGCTCCAGTTTCAAGAAAGCCTCAGAAGATGCTGCCAGATAAGCTGCCCTTGAGTTTGCAACCTCCAAAGAGTATAACATAAAAAAAGAAGTACTATTTTAGGTTAATTTGTGATACAGCAATACTGCCTGCTTTGAAGGGGAGTCGTATCCTAAATTTTTCACAGACTGTCTTAGGACATCCAGGCATAAAAAGGGTACACACAAGTGTTCTCTCAGCACTTAGAGCTATAAATTTATGAGAAGTGGAGTTTTAGAAAACAGGGATATCTTTATTGTGCAGTGCAGTCGAAAAAATTTTGATTTAAAAATGGTACTATTGACAGAGTTTTAGGAGAGAGAGTAAAATGGCTAGGTAGGCAGGACAGGAAAAAGGGCCCCACCTAAGAGCTAGCTGGTAGAGGTCCACAGACAGGGCATTCTCAGGGCCTTCATATGCAAATGACCACAGGCTCACCTGTGGGAGCAACTCCTTTGTCCCTGAGGTGGGAAAACTAAGAAGTGGGGGTGGACACAGATGGGAACTTGGAAAGAATTGCTAACTGTTTTGCATAGATTTTAACCAATGACTTTGGTACTAAGTTTCAATGCCTGCTTTGCATAGGTTTCAACCAAGGATGTAGATGCATTTCTCAATGCCTGCTTTGCATGAATAATTACGTTTATACCCCAAATCAATATAGCCCCTGTCCTGACCTCCATTAGATGGTGTCCTGCTTCCAGGTGCCCCTCCACCTTGCCGAGTCTCTGCTCTCCTTCCTTAAATAAATCCAACTCCTTTTACTCCTCCTTCCGTGGTTGTCCGTGAATTTTATTCTTCAAATTCATGAGACAAGAACCCAGAAGATTGGCGCCGAATTCCCGGGGTGAATTTCCACCACCCCAAGAGCTGCAAGACCCAGCTTTTAGCTGGGGAGCTGCTAACACTTTCGGCTGCAGACACCTGCAGTCAGCCCAAATTCCCAGTTTTAGCTGGGAATGGCTGCAAACACTAGAAGCGGGCTGTTTTGGCTGCTGGATCTATATCTGGCCCAGACTCCATTTGCCAGTGGGAGCAGAGAATCCAGCCTCATCTCAAAAACCCCACATCACTATTATCTTAGGATAATAATCAACCTATTATGACTAGCTTAAAAAATCAGAAATAATAGGACTGTTAGATATAAACAAACTAGCTTAATAAGGAATTTCACAGAAGCCTAAGGGTCTGAGATTTGATTTATAAACTATGTTGATTTGGATTTCTAGGTTTGCCACATTTGCCCTGGCTGCATTAGTCACGGGTAGCACTAAACACCTGTGTGAGTGTGGATTCCCAATTTCCTCTGGAAAGTGATCCAAGAGAAAGACAAAAGAACAAGCCTCTACTCCTCTCTGGCCATTGCTGCTGCTTAGGAGCACTTCAGAATCATCGAAACATGGTGACTCTTCTTCCACAAAGCAAGCAATCCAAGAGAAAGCCCCTTAGCCTTTCCAAGTCCCTTACATATAATAATTATTAATCTTGTTTTGGCCAAAGAAATCTTTAGGGATATAGAATCTTTCTTCTGATAAATATTGACCAAGAAAGTGAGTTTTAAAAAAATTTCTTTTCTTGGAAAATATTTTCTACCTAGAAATTGTGCATAGTTGAACAATTCTAACAGTCCAAATAACTCATGGTTTTCTGATATTTTTTAATTTGAAGATCTTGAATTATATGGCTTACTATTTCCACTGCAAATGTTACCTATTGCTTTATGAATAAAGGATTTCCTTTTTCACTTAGTGCTTTGCTTTCTGTTCCCAAGGAACAGAGAATCCAAATTCCAACACAGGTATGGAAAGTTACCCGTACCTCATCAGCTAGTTTGTATAACCTGCCACCACACATTTGGTAAAATTTCTGCATGCTTGGTGTTAAATATTAACTCCTATTGGTGCTTGCCTAGGGAGATAATTTTAAAGGTGGTGAGCAGTTCACCACCTCTTTCTGTACACTCAGCTTTCTCTTTAACGAACTTTGTTGTATTGGCTTAACAGAAAAGCAACTCAGGATGAAAGGTTACACTGATCACACATCAACAGTATCATTTTCACAAATAACAGACCACTCTGTTTTGTCATTTATAGAGTAATATATAGAGATCACAGGAGCACACAGATAATCTGATTTTATTGTATTGATGACCTTGACCTTCCCGATAGCCCTAGTGGAGTATATCTACAAATAGCCATAAAGACTTTTTCTGTAGGTTAATCTCTTTACAAATAAAAGATTCTTCAGAATGGGGTGCATATGAAATGAACTTATTAGATGCTTTAGTTGGATCAATACCTCTTCCAAGAAGAATGAAATGAAAATATAAAAACATCTCATTTGAATACTGTTTGGAACAAGGCAGCAGGAATCAGTTCTGTGAACTTGCTCCTCCCTATGGATCCAAGACAGGATATTCATAAAAAGTCATAATTTGCTTTCAAAAGAAATAAAAAAAAGGTGCTTCCAGGTTGATTCCTTCTCCTAGCTTACGAGATGGATTCCGGTGGACTTGTTATGATTACATCCCCCTCTCTAGTCGCAAAGTAGATTTCGGAATAATTTCACCTTTGAAATACATAGTCAAGAGAATATTGTAATATTACATCACAACCAGCTGTAGCAAGTAGGGTAAAAGGAAATGCTTCCATATAATTCTTACGCTTTAAAGATACATAGATATTTAAAGTTTCCGTTTCAAAGCAGGGAAACTTAATTCCTCTTGAACTAGAAGAATACCAAACTAAGAGGCTGTTACATAGATAATTGACAGAGGTTAGTGAGGTAAGCATCAACTAACTACCTGCTTCAACCTTCTCTGCAACCACAACCTCAGGAAGTAGAAAAAGAAAAAAAAAGCCAGTCATAGTGGCACAAACTGGTAATCCCAGAAATTCTGAAGGCTGAGGCAGGAAGATTGCAAGTTCATGGGGTCATCCTCAACAACTTAGCAAGACCCTATCTCAAAATAAAATAAATAAAAAGGACTGGGTAAAATGTTTCTGGATTTAATATCCAGTGCCAAAAAAAAAAAAAAAGATTCTACTGCTATAATTCTAGTTAAAGTATAACAGTCAAAGATAATTAAAAGAATTCTTCAGCAATTTATGATCATATATAATCACATTCTTTTCTCCTAAACGAGTTTTTTGCATGATGGTACTTATTTCTTATTAAGGTGAAATACCACCCGTCTTGCAACAGATGTGAGATTATACTTATTAGGCACTTTTCTTTGACATTGGTATTTTAACACTGATTAAACCAGATGGAAGACAACACATTTTAAAATCTTAAAAAAAAAAAAAAAAAGAGGGGAGAGGAAATAAAACACATGCACAACCAGGTACTCCCAGATTCTAGTTGCCATAACAACTTGAATCTGTTGCCATCATTAAATCATGTTTTGATCATGCTTATGGGTTTTGTGTGTATAACAGTAAGGGAGTCATTTATTTCCTTTAGTTATTTTCTGCTGGAGGAATTCTCCTTTTTGGAAATAGCTCCTTGTCTATTTTATTAAATGGAAGCAGAAAAGTACTATAAACTCCCCCTCAAAACTGTAAAGTACAAGGGCTCCCCAAAGAAAGCTTGGAATTATTACATTGCATTTTCATAGACTCCTAATGATATCTTTAAAGGGTATTTTGTTACCATGAAAATTAAATACTTCTGGTAGTCTTATAATGGGAGAATTGTCTACGTATTTTTCTCTGTTTCAAATAGGCCAATTTGAAAATTGTTTATGATAACATCACCAAAACCTACTGCAGTAAAACGTCTCCCCTCTGCCTCCTTCGTCTATTGTTTCCTCTCTGGGCCTGAACACATCTGGAGAACGGGGAAGTCAGTGGGAAATGTGAGAAGCTGGTATCAAAGCCACTCGCTTCCTAGCAACCGCAGTCAGGAAAAATAGACTCATCTGTCAAATGTCCCCAAAGCAGGAAGTCAGGAGGACCTGGGGAATGATAATGGTACATTCAAGGTGCAAAATATAAGTTAACATTTACCTGCCCACCGTGGGATATTCAACATCCTCTCTGCACAGCTTGCCCCAACCTGAAACGGGGACCTAAGAACCACAGTGGCCTGGGCCAAGGGGATGCTCCTCACACTTCTAAGATGAAGCACCAGTGTGTGGGTGTGTGTGTGTCTCCAGTGCATCACAATTCATTACTGTCAAATGTAATAGGAATGAATCGTTTAGAAAAATGAAAAACCAAAGACATATAAACTATAAACCTAAATTTTAAAAATGAAAGTCAACCAAAAATTTTCTAATTAATTTCTCAATTTTTCTAAACACTTATGCTCAATTTCAGTATGCAGTTCCCTCATCAGGAGCCTGAAAGAGCAGATGGACAGTACCATAGTGAAGTCTGCCATACAAAAGGGCAGAGATTCTCACCAGGCTTGGTGGAGCACATCTGTGATTCCAGCAGCTTGGGAGGCTGAGGCAGGAAGATCACAAGTTCAAAGCCAGCCTCAGCAACTTAGTGAGACTCTGTCTCGAAATAAAAAAAATAAAATGGGCTGGGCATGTGGTTCAGTGGTTAAGGTATCCCTGCATTCAATCCCTGGCATCCAAAAATACACAACAACAACAAAAAAAGAAAAATGGCAGAGATTCTCCCATGTGTTGACCTCAGAATCAGCTGAACAGTGAGGCAGATTCAAAACCTGCCTGAGCTAAGCCCGCAGAAAGATAGACTGAGTCCATGTGGGCTGGGGATGGAACTCAGGCTCTAGCAAGCTCACATGTGTCGCCAATGTATGAGTGGCAGCTCTATGGAAGTCCTGGTATAACATCTGGCACATGAGAAGGAACCATCAACACTGGGCAATCCTCTCCCCATCCCAGCTGAGCAAGGGTACATAGGTGAGCTGAGCTGAGTCCTGTACAACCATCCAGCTGACCTCAGCCAGAATTTCGGACCCACAAAATCATGAGCTACATAAATGGTTATTTTTTTTAATTGATGTAAAATGAATACACATATGTATAGGGCAAGACTCTTTTGAGATTGAGGGAAAGGTTAAATAGCAATATTTGACTCATACATTAGGAATTTCTTCTTTTCAGAATACAGTCACATAATCTGAAGAGATTTTAGTGCCTCTGAATCTTTTACATTCTGCATGAACTGCTGGTTGTTTCTGTACTTTGCATTCAATTTTGCAAGTTTTCTTCTTTTTTGTGGTCATTCTTCCTTTACCTTCAAAGGTCAAGTGCCACTGTTAGCAAAACATGCTGACCTCTCTAATTCTGTCTAACCCGAACCTTGCCACAGGAATTATTATCTGCTATAATATGGGAAATTTTGGGATAGGCAGGTAGGTATTGTTCTAAAGAGTGTTGCTTAAGTCAAGAAATCAGCTTTGAAAATCTAAAGTTAATTTTATTCATTTTGCATAAATATTAATTTATTTATTTTACTGAAGCCTCTCCTCCCTGAGGCAGAACTGCTAAGGCATTTTACTTGTACAAGAGCAATAAGTAAAACTGGTATGAATAAACATCCATTTTTAAAATATAGCAAAATATGATCCTGGTATACACTCATGATTAATAGTAAAACATTGATTATAATGCAAGGTTGATAGTTATTATTATATGCCTTAAACTCATTCATTATTCTAATAATGATAATCTCTTATCAAGAGATTGAGTCCTTAGTTTTGTGTCATAGTCAGAGGTATTTGAGGTGCCAAAAGAGACTAATACTTGGCATCAGTGTCCCTCATAATTTACTGTTGGATGTTTGAATAAATTTATCTTTTCCTGTGTGGACATAGCTGCAGATTTTGTCTACACAGGAAGAAAGAAAGAGAGGAAGACAGGCAGGCTTGGCTGTCCTCTTGCTCTCATCTGTTAATAGGGGAGAAGGCTCCTCAAATGCCTTCACTCACCTGCAGAGGCTAGATGATGGCTCTGAATACAAAGGAGATGAAGTCACTTAGGAGTGTCAGTCCCAACGTCTGACAGCATCAGGAACATACACAATGGAGAAAAAAGGCAGAAGCAACGCAATTCAAAGGCAGCGGTGATGGTAACGCATCTGGGGTAAGGCCAGCGCCTCAGCAGGTGGAAGACTGGCCCCTCTGTGCCTAGTCTCAGAGAAAGGAGGGGGCGCTCTGCAGGTCTCATTTATCTTCTTTTCAGGTTTGCTTGTTTACTTTTTAGCTAGACCTCAGGCTGACCCAAGTTTCCTATGGAGAAAGCAAAAAGCATTCTCCTACACGCCCCCTTGGGTCCTCTAGAAAGGAGAGGCCGAGATGAAGTGAAAAGCTAAGAAGGGAAGAGGGCAAGATTTGGAGCAAGTCTCATGCCTCTCTGTAGATCAGAAAGAGTCTTGGCCAACTTAACGGAAGCTCTGGAGTAGGGACTCCCAAGAGAGGAATCCTGAATAGGCAGAAAGAGTACCCTAGTGGCTGTTATGTTCAGTCACTGACTTGGGGGCTGTCTCAGAAGACCTGGCCTCGAGTTGAAAGCTGAGACAGAGCCTGAAGT
Organism: Aplodontia rufa; assembly: GCA_004027875.1. NCBI lineage: Eukaryota > Metazoa > Chordata > Mammalia > Rodentia > Aplodontiidae > Aplodontia > Aplodontia rufa. The sequence goes on along the minus strand of PVKS010008891.1, from coordinate 5,498 downwards.
GGAGCTGCTTACAGCTGAGGGACAAGTTCTTCCTGAGGGAAGGTCTGAGTGAGGGCCTCTGAGCTGCCACCTGCTGACATTTACATGAAGGATGACTTCTTAGACATTTCTATCAGGTCTGAAGTAATTCTTCAAGTTAGGTAGCAAACAAGTTAGTTGCTTTGACCAAGGGTCATTTAAAATGACAGAAAGAGATTTTAAAAAACACAAAGAAACTCACTCCAACAGGCAGGCTGGAAAAAGGGACATACTTAAAAGATACAATATGGAATAACAGAGAAGGATAGTTTAGATATAGTTGCTGTGACCACTTCAGATTCTTAATGCTTTCTCAGAAAACATGTAAGACCTTACTGTGACCTAAAAATCTCATTAGGAAATAGAAAAGTTGATATGAAATACCCAGGTCTTATGATGAAATTTTGCTGTCTAACAAAGTTGACACAGCCCAGAAGCACATAATCTGCCACTGACCATCAGGCTACAATTGGTATGTTCCCAGAGTGAATAGCACAGAGAAAGGACAGCCAAGTGAGAACAAAATGGTGTGAAAGCCTCTTAGGGACTTGAAGATGAAAAACTATTATTTCCGTAGTATCTATTGGACAATGTAAGTCACAAAGCTAGTCAAGATTCACGAACACAGTAGAGCCAGTGAGGTGGCACACATCTATAATCCCTGCAACTCAGGAGGAGTTCTAGGTCAGCTCAGCAACTTGTTGAGGCCCTTAACAACTTAGCAAGAGCTTGTCTCAAAATAAACATTGAAAGAGGTTGGGTTGGGATGGAGCGGTGGCTCAGCGGTTACAAAGCTTGCCTGGCATGTGCCAGGACGCAGGTTTGAACCGCAGCACCATGTACACAAGGAAGTGTGGGAGCAAAGAAAGCCAGGTGAAAAACTCAATAAAAATTGATTCCCCCTTGCCGCTCTCTCTCACTCTCCCTCCCTCTCTTTAAAATAAAAAAATCGGGGGTTAGGGTATAAGTTAGTTGTAAAGCAAATCTAGGTTCAATGTCCAGGACAAAAGAAAAAAAAAAAAAAGGATAGGGGAGTCTCTTTCTTTCTTTCCTTGATGGAAGAAGCCACAAAGTCATATTTATAAGGTTACAGACCAGAGAAGAGTTGTGACTCTGTAATAAACATCAATAAGACATGTGGACTAAAATCACCTTGATTGTCTCAATATAAACTTAATGCCGTCCACCTTCATTTACAGTGCTATATCCACCTTTTACAGATAAATAGAAAAGCTCGTGTTTAAGGGCTCCGGTAGCACCGTGTTCTGGGAAGCAGTAAAGACTTGACAGTGATTATTCCTATGAGTTTGGTTATCAACCTGGTAGTTTGTCTAATACTTCCTCAAGTGCTGTCTGTAATGCCTTCCCTCTGTGCTTTCTACAAGGCTTCTAGATAATCTAGAAACCAAAATTCTATCCCTTCTCTGACATTTGTAGGATCTGGGTGTCTTACTCCTCTGCCTGGATGAATCCTGCATTCATGGAAATATTTGTGGTCCACTGTGATCCACCACCACAGCAGATGTGTGTCTGTATGCATAGGCGGAAAGATTAAACTGTGGCCACTTTAATACTTTGAAGGAGTCACAGAACCCTTTAGAAGCTGGAAAAAAAAAAAAATCGAAGGACCCTCTAAAAATACACAACACACATTCACGCAAAATTTTGTACATAATTTCAGGAGGTCCATAGGCTTCCTAAAGCCCGTCATGAACCATCTAGAAGGCCATGGACCTCATTTGGAGGCTCCTACTGTAGATCATGGACATATATGCTCTTGAACTCTGTCAGCGAGCTATTCAGAAGCACCAGGAGAGCTCCCGGAAGCAGCCAAAGGTACCCTGAAGGCCCAGTTATGAGTTCTAATTTCTTGAGCAATTAATACTCAGACATTGAGAAAGGAGGTCCAGATAAGGTGTAATGTGATACAACCTAATACATTTTTAGAGAGGTTTTGGGAAGGGGATGGGAGGGATAAGGGTGGGTAATTAGGGGGGGCTTTTGGGGGTAAATCTAATTCTCACAATCTAAATATATATATTATTTCCTTAAAAAAGAATATATGCATATCATATTGTTACTTTATATGCATTTATGATTGTACAATAACTCAATTTCTTAATTAAAAAAATTCAGACATGGTTTATCCTGGGAAACACAAGGCTCCAGATTCTCTTAAGCTCAAAAGAACAATCTCATAAGTGCAAATCACAAGATTACTTGCACCGTCAGCACCTGTTATCCTGACAATCAAACAACCCCTCAGTTGAGAAAACAGAACCTGATATTTAGGCAGTGACCATCTCAACGTAGGACACTGCTCCTATTCAAAAGTTCCACTGAAACCTGCACTGAAGAAGTAATGTCAGAGGTTTGCCGCACAATGACGCAGGGTGGGAAGTGCATATGGATGGAACAGAATCAGTCAGGAGCCTGTGATTATTGGCATTGAATGATGAGAGCATGAGGGGGTTTATTCTCTTCTTTTTGTAGAAGAGAATTACAAAGGAGACTTCAGTGATTATTTCAAAGGGGAAGTTGGTCCAGGTGCAAGAGAGGAGCAGAGGCATGATCTTCTTTCCAATTATTCTGAAATGAAGGGATTTTTCTAAGTCTTATTTCACTCCCTTCTGTACGACTACAGGATCTCTTTGGTTCCCTTATATCATTTAAAAGATCCTCTCTCTGGTTTTTCATTTATTCAAGTAGATTATGAAAAATGGTTTCAGGATGGTAAAACAAATACTAACTCTTGGATAACCCATAGCATATGTCCCATTGGTCCCTTGGACTCTACCACCCCTGCTGCAGGGCTGCCTGACAGATGAGCTCAAAGTCCCCAGATACATCACCAGGAAGAATTTGTTCTTCAACATCAGCTTCTCACGCTGCTCAGTCTTCCCTGTCTTGTAGACCCCCGCCAATTAGAACAGTAAAGAAAGCAATCGCTAGTTGATTAGTCCCGGTCAGCATGTCACTAATACAGGCCTCAACTTCCTCAACTTCACTAGGAAGGGAAAGTCCACTCAGAGCTGCCTGACAGGGTTGTTGCAAACCACAAATTAAACAATTAAACCAAACAGTGAACACAGCACCTGTGTGTAAATTCAAAACGCATTTGTTTCAAATTGTGTTTGACAGAGTTGCCCCAGGGACCTCTGAGAGCACAGTTCTCCCTCCAGCCCACTCAAGCTTCTTCCAGAGCAGCTCTGCTTCACTGTTCTTTATTCGGGGTTCTGTGGAGAATTCCAGTTGAAAAGAGGGCTCCATTGCTCACAAAATTGTTGACAACTGCTGCATTAATTTGTATGTTAAAGATAGTTAACATAGGTTGGCAGCTAATGCCAATGATATAGTAACTTTGAGATGAAACACCTCTGCATTTATGATCAATGTCAATGAAAAAATAAAATTAGATTTGAGATATTTATCACAAATTATATATGTGTAATGAAGAATTTTTCCATAAGGCATCTATTAAGGAAAGCCAGTAGGCTAGAGTTTCCCCAAAACAGGCAAGCATTGGAAACAGCCTCAGCGTTCTGGAAACAGAATAAAGATCTAAAGACCTGGGTTTGAAGCCTGAAAGCCCCATTTAGCGCCAGTGTGACTTCAGAGAAACTGTTGCTTGGTTTTACTCAGCTTCATCCACTGTGAGCTATGTAAAAATCACACTTGCCTTGCTGTGACAATCAAATGAAAAATTAAAATGCCTGGTTTCCCTACAAGAGACTTTTAAAACACTGCTGCTAGGACAACTTTGCTTCCCCTGAGAATGTGCTATGCATCCTTTTTTAAAGAAAAAGAATTATGTAGCTATTCATGTCTTCCATTTTGCTTCACCTGCCAGAAAATTCAGAACCCAACTTTAAAAAAAATGCTCAACCGTGGCAACTTGACTGACACTGTGAGAAATTCCTTTCCCTGAATTTCTATTTAAATTTCTCCTGATCTCATTTTCCAATTCATTATCCATTTAACATGTGTACTTTTATCTAAGCTGTTTCCAATCCTTTGTGGAGCAAGGTAGGGAGGTTTGAAGCAATGGCGGGAAGAAGTGGCAGGGGGATGGCAGGTAAAAGAATGGAGTTCACCTTTGCTTTTTCCACAAATGCTCAATGAACAGTTGTAAAAATAAAAATACAGAATGTGTTGAGTCTAGTTGATCACAGCTTCTGGAAACGGTTGCATTTGCATATTTAGTCAGCAACACTTTACAGCTGCAGAGCACCCTTGCTTTCCCAAGTGCCCTGTCCTAGATGTGAGGTTGTGACAGGCATCACTGCCCCATCATGAAGAGTCTTTCTGGCATTTTCTGGAAGATGCTGGTGAGGACTGAAAAGAACCCAGTCTTTCTCCTTTTATCCCTATTTCTCTCTCTCTCCCTCTCTCTCTCTATCACAGTTTGGGTTATTAAATATAATACACTGGAGCCTTGCTATAACAACCAATCTTTGCCACCAGCCACATAATTTATTTATGTACCTAGAAATATTCCTGTAAAACATCCATGTCTATAGATGGATAGATAAATGGTAAGTGATAGCCGAAAGAAAAATAGTCTAGACCTCAGAGGAATCTAATAATTCAAACTTACTAGAGACAGCCCGAAGATAGTTAACATATATAGTATTGATTATGTCAAGATTTAGTACTCTGGAAAAACCTCATAAAAAAACAACATTTTGCTATCACAGGGGTTTGAGGGAGAGAGACAATTAAAATGCAAGAAATACTAGCCTTGCTAATATTGAATTTTATAAATATTTCCAGAAATAATACCATTGTTTCCTAAGAATGGATATTTGGTTACAAATCTAGCTTGTATTCATTTTTAAAAGACTATGTGCTCCCGGACAGCAATATGATCTGGGCTTATCCCCCTTATTTTTATATTTTTTATATTGTAGTCCCACATGCATTCCCATTGAAGGCATCACCTGTCACGCCATGTGACAACTCTGACCAAAAGGGGGCTTTGACCTTTCTGTAGATAAACTGTTCCTACACAGAAAGGCTGGATTTAATTTGGGAACATAATGATTATAAATGGAAACTACACATTTCTGTTTCCCTCTTTTCTTTCTCTTCTCCCTCTGTTGTTTACATGGGAGATCTCACTTTTTCCTAGAGTTTCAAATATTGCTTTTGTGCTATACTTTCAAAATTTATAGGCTTATCCCTATTTCTCTCTTGAGCCCCAACCCAGAATTTCAAGCTATCCAGAGAATACTCCACTTGGGTATTCTGACTACATGCCAAATTAAATTTATTGCAAGACAAATTCTTCCTTTTCCTTCCTATACACTGTCCCCAACTAATCTAGTAGGTATGCCTTGGGCAGCTATGACTTTTCCACCCCCTGCCTGCTTGCTTTCAAAGATCAGCCCAGGTGTCCTGCAGACAGGGAAGAAGTGAACAGTAAGGTCAGGATAGACTCCAGCTATGCATCCGTAGCCTACATCTTCCAGATGGTTGTT
>PVKS010008890.1:0-66315 GCA_004027875.1 Aplodontia rufa | reverse complement strand
GACAGAAGGAATTTTTATTTAGTTTTTCATGTGACTTTCATTCCTCAGAAATTTTGTTGTGTGCGTGGTGATGGGGTTTGAACTAGCATACTCGGGCATGCCAGGCAAGCGTGGTAATTGCCGAGCCACCAGTCCAGCCCCTCAACATTTATTTTTTTAAAGAGAGAGGGACAGTGAGAGCGAGAGAGAATCAACTTTATTTTTTCACATGGCCTTCGTTGCTTCAACACTTAGTTGTGTACGTGGTGCTGGGGTTTGAACTCGGGTCCTCGTGTTCGCCAGGCAAGCGCTGATACCACTGAGCCACTGATCCAGCCCCCTCACATTTATTTTTGATCATCAATCATCAATATCTCAGATCTGCACTATGTAAGGTGATTAAGTGAATGTCTCTAGCTTTTTTCATTTCTTCAAATGTTTTTTTTAAGGAGAGAGACAGTGAGATAGAAAGAATCAAGTTTATTTGGTTTTTCATGTGGCCTTTATTGCTCTAACACTTTGCTATACATAGTGCTGTGGTTTGAATCCACATCCTCATGTATGCCAGGCAAGCATCATAACTGCTGAGCCACTGCTCCAGCCCCATCATTTCCTCACTTTCACATTCAGATTTTCAAGTTATCATTGGCTGTACAACCACAAACCATTTTTGCTTTGTCTGGAGGTTGCCTATAAATGTTGGAAATGACTAAGCAGTGTTTACATGATGATAGCAATGTAAATATTGTTTAAAACTGGTCCAAATTTGCAGTCTGATTATCATTACTTTCCTGGTTTGATCAAAATGCAATGTTTTCAGAATAAAAATTGCATTTATTTTTATGCTACCTATGTATCAACTTAAGATTATTCCACAAATAATTTGTGTTGTTTTGCCATAACTGTCTCAGCATTTTTTTGTTTGGAGTTTCTAATTACCTTTCTTTTTTCTTGAACAATGACTTTATTATAGCTTAAACTATTTTTAAGTTTATCAATGTATAACTATTCACTCTTTTTTTTGAGGGGGGGGAACAGCACTGGTGATGGAACCCAGGGGTATTTTACTGCTGGACTACATCCCCAGACCCATTTTTAAAAATTTTGAGACAGTGTCTCCCTATGTTGCTCAGGCTTGCTTCAAACTTATAATCGTCTTACCTTGGCTTTCTGTTATAAATGAAATCAAACACCTGGTCCGGTGTGGGTGAGCAAGACAGAAAATTTACTTCAGCTGAAGGGCGAAAGAATGCACCCCCAGCAAGGAAATGACAAGTTTTTAATGCCTACCTGACGCAATACTGTCCTTCGCTCTAATTGGAGGAGCTCAGGTGCACAGTCTGCACAATTGGCTGTGCTTAGGTGGAGGCAGGTGCAAAGAGGGAGTAGAAGGTGACTGGGAGAGAATGGAGCAGGGGTCGCCGCACACCTGGAGAGGGTCATAGTGATTCAGCAAAGTTCACCGGAAGAGGATGGCTGGATGCAGGAAGGGGTCCTTGGAAAGAGGTGCTGGGCACAGATGAGGGAGTTACTATCTTCAAAGGCGCAGGGGGATCTAAAATGGAGGTAGTGGGTTATACATGACAATCTTTCAACTCTGACAGAAAAGATATACATCTTATACTTCCAAGCTGATGAGATTGCAGACCTGCACCATCGTACACAGCTTTACTCTTCACATAGAAGAATCCATTTTCTTCTGTCTTATGCATTGGTTGCTCTTCAGCCTTGTCCATAGCTGTCATTCCTCCCTTCATTCATTCTCAGTTTTGCTTTTCTACTTCTTGGACCTTGCATTTATTCTCCCCTGTTGCTGGGCTAAAGTAAATTCCTGATAAAGAATGTTTGGGTAGAATATGAAGGTGGTTTAAGTGGTACTCCGGATCCACGCAGCTGCTCCTGCTTCCCCTGTGTGCTTCACTCTTCGCAATTCTTGTTCATAGCAACCTAAGCAAGTGCTAGCACCATTTCTACAGTCACAGTGCCAGACTTCTGTTGTATTTGATGCACATCTATAGTTTGAGGAGGTCCAAACATGGTGCCAGCTGTTAAAAGGAGACTGACCAAGTGCATGTGCCATGGTTTTTCTGGATTTGCAGTGTTTCTAGAACCACTCAGAAAGGTAGTAAAGGGTAACAGAATATGAGATGTGGGGTGGAATTTCAAGAGTGGTAGATATAGACCAGGAAGGAACCAGCACAACAATCCTTCTTCCTCAAATATGGATTGTTCTGGGACGCAGTAGTTCACATGACCTCTCTGAAGATCTCCATGAAGCCAAGAAACCAGTTGCATAAGTAAAGAAGTGAAGAATTATTTTATATTTCTATAATTTTATCTTATTCATGTAAAATTATAGGAGTCCAGAAGGAATACAGGAAGACTTCTAAAACTAGTTTGCCATCTAGAACATCATGTCAATGGCATAGCTTTGGAAGACATGGGTATCACACTACACAAGAATTAAAACAAGTATATGTTTTTGGACCAAGGCAGGAGCAATTTTCATTCATTCATTTATTTGATAAATATCTGTAATATACCTATGCCAGATACATGGGATTCAAAAGTAAAAGATACATTCTCACCTTCAAAGAAACTATTTCTAATTTAGGAAATAGCTATATTTATGAATTCATACTCTGGTAATTTCTCAGTTATAGTATATATTTCTTATGCTTTAATATCTGTCAAAATTCTTCCCAGAGCCTCTGTTCTGTTATTTCTAGGTGCTGCATAACTTGAAGTTGGCTTCAGAGTCACAATCTTTTTCTTTACCTCGCTGTTTTTAAAAACTCTTTCTGCCATGGCTGAGAAATGCCTATTCATAATAAAGACCGAAAATGATGCCAAAGGGAAGTAACATTTTCATCTTGATCTTTTTTCTTAATTTACCAAGGTATTGCAATCATTTTCTCATGTTTCTTGAGACTCAGGAGGTAAACTGAGTGGTGGTGTTTCTTTGTTCCACAAAAGAGATTGAGGCCCAGAGAAAAACTTTCTAGTTCAGTCCATGAATGGTTCTACTGTTTAGGACACTCTTTTTTTAAAGATAGAGGGATAGTGAGCAAGAGAAAGAGAGAATCAATTTTATTTAGTTTTTCATGTGGCTTTCATTGCTCCAACACTTTGTTTTGTATGTGGTGCTGGGGTTTGAACCCTCGTCCTCATGCTTGCCAGGCAGGTGCCAAAACCACTGAGCCCCCCTCCAGCCAGCATGGGATACTCTTAATCTGGAATTCTGCTTCAGTCTTGCTTATAAAATGTCAGATCTGTAATTTTCTTCCTCTTTTATCATCTCATTAATATCTCATCTTGTGTCTTCGTGTATTTGCATTCCTAGAAGCATAGCAACAATTAGGGGTTTTGATTGTAAGCAAAAGAAATAGATTTTAAAAGTAAAAAAAAAAATAAGTAAATGTGAATAATGTGGGATAATTCCAGAACAGAAGGAAAATCAAAAGAACCAGGTTCACGAGGAGCCAAAATGAGGTGGCTCCAGGGATCCAAGTAGTTGAATTTAACTGACAGGCCTGTCAGCATGATGCTGCTGCGAAGATTCCATTCCATCAGTTTTCCTGTCCTAGAATCAATGTGTTGGGGATTCAGTGTCCCAGAGACTGAATCTGATTTGTCTGGCATTTGAATCTGATTTGTCATATACTCCATCTCTCACTGGGGAAGACCTTGACCAACAGTCCCCCAGGACCGAAGACAACTGGCGGGAATGAATTCCTCCAAAATCATGCGGAACGCTATGTCAAAACTAAGGGGAAATGTATTGTTATCCTCCAATTTGCAGAGAATATCAGCAAGAGCAATGAGCTGGAATTGAGAAGCCAGGGTTCAAGTTTCACTTCTTCCATCATTCAACGATGTGACCACAGCACATGATTTCATATTGCTATACTTCAACTTCCTCATCTACCTAAGGAGGAGTTTGGAGTAGAAGATAACTAATGCTCCTCTTGTATATGTTTTCCTTCCAAAATGGTGTTCTAACTCCACAGTTTTCTCTCCAAGTAAGTCAGTCCATGCCAACCTGTGTATAGATATCTTAATGGTTTTATATACCCTAATCATTTCCTGTTTTTTTTTGGGGGGGAGCATTGTTAATGGATTAACAGACCTGATATTGGATCTCTCTGCAGCATTCTTCCTTCCCATTCCTGCATACCTTTCTGTGATAATTCCAACACATCTCCTTATTCCTCACCTGCCTTTGTTTATTTTCTTCTGATATGTGATATTCTGTCCATGCATTGCTTTTTTAATTTCTTTCTTTTTTTTAATTAATAATCAATAGAGAAACCGTATGCCTCTTTCTTCTTTATTGCTTGGGAACTTTGTCAAAATGACAGAAACATATTTTAACCCTGTTTTCCCACTCAGTTTAATTAATCCCTTAAAAATAATTAACAGTTGTATGTTCTCTATCCATCCAGAATAGACAATGAATGGTCCTAAGTAAAAAGTGGGGGCATCCTCTTTTCCCATTTTGCTCACACTCCATTAATGTAAATGTCAACAGTCATATATTCCTTAATTCATTCAATCAATACTCACCTGAGCTAGACCTCAAGCAATTCTATATGTTGTCATCACCAAGAAAAAAAAAGTTCTTATTCTCTCATATTCATATATTATTCATTTTGTATTTACCACTGAATTCAACTGTGTTAAAAATGTGAACATATATAAAGTATAATTTCTACCCTGTAGGATCTTATACTCCAAGGTTTTTTTTGGGGGGGGGATGAAACATAACAGGTTCCTAAAATATAAGACTGAATATAATGAATATCAGAAGACAGCAGCAGCACAGTGTTACCAAAGACAAATTGTCCATTCATGTGAATAGAGATGGCTTCATGAGACAAAGGAGCATTTAAACTAGGATGCACTGGAGAGAACTGGTCTCCCATCTTGCTCTCTTGCCTGCCACCAATTTATTCCTCAAATAGGAACAACGGCTAACAAGTTATTAAGTGCCTGTCTTCTTTGTGTCCAAACCTCTGATGACTCTGAATTTGGAATAAAATCCCTATCTGTTCTGTGACTCACAGGCATGTACTTGACCAGGTCTTTTCTCCTAACCATCTCACACCTGCCTATTATTTTCCAGTATCCTTTGCCTAGGTCTTTACACAACTAATGTTTTCTAGTCATCTAGGTCTGAGACTCTCTGGGGCCCTATTGTACCAATCTATTTTGTGTCTTTCAAACTAGTTAAAATTCTGTCACTTTTCTATTTCCTTTATAAGTTTATATTTTCCCTTTATATAGCTTTTAAATATGCAATAGGATTTTATAAATTTATGATTTTAGCAAAGTAAATTTTCCCAAACATTTGAATATTTTTTATCAGAAGACCCCTCTATACACTTTGTTTTAGGTTACTTCCAATGTTTAAAACATCTTCAAGAAAAAATAGCACATTACAAGGATTACAAAATTGTTAATGCATTTACTCTAAAAATAGGGATAAATATACCCTATGCTATTATTGTTCTTATTTTTATTATTTCTCAGTTTATCTTTCTAGATTTTTATTAAAACCCCTACCTGAGACTTTACTACCCTCTGTCTTTAAGAAATCACATTAAGATTAACCAGATGCAGGATATGGGTTGTGAAGATTGAAGTCTTTGCTGAGACATGGCCCTGGTTGAAGAGTCTAACGTGATATCTAGGCTGCTAAATTACTTTTTATAATAAGATTATAATCATCTACATAATGAGACTCTTAACTTTTTTTCTTTTGTAATAGAAGTTTTAATATTTTGAAACTTGGAATCCTTCCAAGAAATGAAGGAATCTTTTGGTTTTACCAATCCATTGCCTTGTCATTTTGATGTATTAGTGTGGTTTGTTAGTACTATTAAAATCTAATATATTTCTTATTAGTATTTTATCATAATTAGTTGGAACATCAAGAATTGTCAACTCCTAGGAGATGAGGGATTATGTCTGCGTAGTCAGCTCTCCTTTCTGGTGCATTTGCTTAATTTGTCATTTTCAGACACTCTTTGAACCCTCCTTTTACTTGGTTATTGTGTGTGAGCACTGAAGCTGATTAGCTGTGGACACCCTTGGAATCTGATTAATAGATATGCTGATTAGACCTTCCTTTTCTTGTTACTGAATCTACTTTTCTGGGATAACTTGGCTTCTTTATAGACTCTGGTGATTAAAGAAAGGACATACTTAAACTATATAAACAAGTATTTAATTAATACTTTCATATATTTATAATTTCTTATGTAGTCAAATAAATTTAATTTTAAGCAAAATCTTATATTTATTCTTTTCTATGGATTATAATGTCTTTTTGTAAACATATATAAATTTTTCTTGTTTCACAAATATTAGGAAGTTATAGACTTTCCTAGATTCAACCTATTTAGCTAAATACTATAAACGTCATACTGATTTTTATTTATTTACTTCTTTAGGTGCTGCTGGGGACTGAACTCAGGGCTTTGCACATTCTAAGCTACATTCCACTACTCAGCTATATTCCCAGCCCCATCATAATTGATTTAATAGCCAATCTGTATAAATTTGTTTAATAGCAGCCTTAGTAATTTGTTTTCTTTTATTTCAGCACTTTTGCTGACATTCTAAAAAAAGTATTTTTGCATTTAACAGCCACTTTGGAGTTCAGTTTCTTCATTTATAAAATAGGAAGGAATAAGTACATATTTTTCATCCTTACTGGTTTTCTTCTGCTCTAAAATTTGTACTCATTTGCCTTTCAAGGAGTACTCATGTGTGTGTGTGTGTGTGTGCGTGTGTGTGTGTGTTTGTGTGTGTGTGTATAGATTGGAGACAAAACATGGATGCTAGATAATTATAATGAGATTTGACTCACTTATGTGAATTATAAACATAGGATCCATATCAAGCATTTACATTGCTTATTTTTACTCATCTGCCATATGCCTATACCAAACACACACACACTCATATGGAGCCGTACAACTATATAAATTCTTGTATAAAGAATAATATATATTTAGGGGGCTGGAGCAGTGACTCAGTGGTTACGGTGCTTGCATGCATGAGTACACAGTTTCAAACCCCAGCACCCACATACACAACTAATTGTCAGAACAACGAAAGCCATGTGAAAAGCTCATTAAAAATTGATTCCTTCTCTCTCTCTCTCTCTCTCTCACACTGTCCTTCTCTCTTAAAAAAAAAAGAGAAAGAATTAAATATATATTTAAAAGTATAAAACCAAAAAGGTGACCATCAGGGAAATTGGTGGCAGAGTTTTTATTTTTATTCTATTTATTTATTTAGTTTGGTTGAGTGGTGGGGACCAAAACCAGGGCCTTGTGCATCCTAGGCAAGCATTTTATTATAAGTTCTAAAATATGAGCAGATGAGAACCAAGCACCTTCACCAAAAAGACCACATGGTATCGGCAATGAAATGTGAGAAACCAGAAGAAAAACAAATAAGGTTCTAATGTGCCTGAGAACTGAAGAATACCACATCAGCAGCAGTGCCCACTGGGAAACTCAGGAGGAGAGGGTGAGTGAGCGAGCATGTGCTCTAGGGGTCATGGAAAGCATAATGGTGCTAGAAAGGTCGATGTTAAAATCTCTTTTAAAATTTCAATTGCTTTATGTATTTATGTATTCTTTTAGAATATCTGACAAATGTTTTCCTTTTTATTGGTGCAACATGGTCTTACATAATGAAGGGATTTGTTGTTACACATTCATACATGCACATGTAATGACAATGTAACCTTTTTATTAAATCAATTTTATTTAGTTTTTCATCTGTCCTTTGTTTCTGCAACACTTAATTGTGTATGTGGTGCTGGGGTTCAAATTTGGGTCCTCGGGCATGCCAGGCAAGTGCTCCAACCACTGAGCAACATCTCCAGCCCCAGCAACATTACTTTTTAAAAAATTTTATTAAGGAGTTGAGTTATTATGCAATCATAAATGCATATAAAGTAACAATATGATATGCATTTGTTCCTAAACTAGAATTATCCCCACATTGACCACATCCCAGTCTCTTGATTCTTCTATATTTCGCCTCTACAAGCAATATGAATGTTTAGATTGTGAATTTTCCAGAATTAAATGACTACATAGTATTATTTATATTCTCAGGGGGGTAAAGAGTATGCTACATTGTTGATTATCTCTCTGGATCCCTCCCTATCTTCCCTCCCTCTTCCTTCTCCTGTTGTTAGTAACCAACTAAAATTCCCTTTTAGTATCAAATCCTGTACTGAGCTTAAAAAACTAAGAGTAGAACCTTAATATGAGCATAGAAAAGATTTAGAGAAATAATGGGAAGAAGGAACCAGTCACCAGATGTCAGAAAAATGTCTGCTTTTGTTTTTTTTAAATTTTTTATTTTGAGCAACCTTACAAGATTTTAACAAAATAATATAAAATGTGTATAAAATATGTATATATTCTGGATATTGCAATTATCCCCAGGAGTGCCCCCCCAATTACCCTCCCTTATCCCTCCCTTCCCCTTCCCATTATACCTCTAAAAAAAGTATTAGATTGTAAAGCATTACATCTTATCTGGATTTAACTCATGCTACTAGACCAACTTTCCCATTGTCCAGGGTCTAGACCTCACCTCCACAGATGAGTGGAGACAATCGACCCTTAGATCTCTGGGTTAAGCTGATTTTACTCATCATGATCTCTTCCATAACCATCCACTTACCCTCGAAGGCTGCAATATCATTGTTTCTAATTGCTGTGTAATATTCCATGGTATAAATGTACCACAGTTTTTGAATCCATTCTTCCAGTGAGGGACACCGGGGTTGTTTCCATAGCTTAGCAATAGTAAATTGTGCTGCTATGAACATCGATATTGCTGTGTCACTGTAATGTGCTGAGCAAAAACAACATCTCTGCCAACAATAAAGGCATGACAGAATAATCTACACACAATGGAGATTAAAAACTGTAACCAAAAACTTCAAAGAGAGACAAAAGGATTTAAGGCAACATCAATGGCTATTAAACAACATAAATTATAATTGAAAATAACTTACACATGAAATAGTTGGAGAAGAGAGAGAATAGTCGGAAGATTTGAAATTTGAGCCCTCAGAAATAGAAAATTGTTCATAAAAAAGAATTTCAGAGGGGCTGGAGCAGTGGCTTGGCGGTTACGGTGCCTGCCTGGTGTGCACAAGTACATGGGTTCAAACCCCAGCACCCATATACACAACTAAGTGTCAGTGCAACAAAAGCCATATGAAAATCTCAATAAAAATTGATTGTCTCTCTCCCTTTATTTTGTCTCTCTCACTTTCTTTAAAAACAAAAGAATTTCAGAGTTGAAGAACAAACAAGGAAGAACACAAGAGGGAGTCAATAAACAATAAACAAATAATGAATGCTCTAAGAGAAACAAGAGATATAAAGTAAAAAAAACCAAAAAGAAATCAAGTGTTATAAGGTATCTGAGAGACAGTGGAAGTTCTAGATGACATGCAGAAAAAAACTCAATGTGCACGTAAAAGGAGATGCTGAGGAAAACCTAATGAAACGGATGAGAAGAAATCCTGGAACATGCATTGAGGAGCTTTCTGAAACCAAACATGGCTGGAAACCATGCTTGAAGGGCATGCTGTGTTCCTACTTAGGAAACAACCAATCCCACTTTCATCCCATCTCTTTCCCGTAATACCTTGTGACATGAAGTTGACAGGACTGACTCTTGCCACTAATATCTTGTCTTTCAACTTTTCCCCTTAAGGCTTCAATTCTAATAGGTACATGAATTGCATTCCAATTTCTATCTGGTGACATTTCTGTTTTGTATGAATTTGTATCCTGAGAGCCTAAAGGTTTTCTCAAGGAGTGCCACCTATTTCTAAGTCAATGCCACATATTCTTTATTACTGTAGCACCTTAAATCTGGTAATAAAACCTTAGTAGTCAGGATAGACTAGATTACACAGTGGTCATTAAAAATCCCATAATCTCATCATGTTAAACAAGAAGACTTGTTTTTTCTCACACTGTGCTTCTACCGAATGTGGGTTAGAGGTTGTGCTTCAAAAATTTCTTATTCTGGGACCCAGACTGCCTTCCAGACCATTGCCAATAACCTTGACAAAGGAAGAGAGTTCCAGAAGGTCTTAGACCAACAACGAAATGTAACCATTTGGAAGTAACTCATAGTAACTCATTCTCAGGAACTAGTAATATGGCCAAAACAGGAAGGGTGAAGGAATGTTTTCCTATGATGGGCCTGGAAGGGGGATGGAACAGAAGTAGTATAAAATTGTACTAATGACTTTCCAAAAATAGGAAAAAATGATGTTTTGCATTTTGCTTTTATCACCTAGCAATATTTTAGAATTCTTCCTATCAGCACAGTTTACATCATTTTTCATGAACATAGAGTAATCCACTCTGTAGGCTGCATTATAAATTATTTAGCCTGGCTTCCACTGTTGAATATTTAGAATGAATTTGTCCTAAATATTACTATTTTAAATATTTTTATGTATCAACCTCTTTGCACAACTGGGAATATATCATTAAGAGATAAAAAAAGAAAAAAAGTAGCCCCTAAAGTCATTTATAAACAGGTTTCACTTTTTTTGAAACTGGCCTGGAATTCACAGTTTAGCCTATCCATCTCCTGATGGACATAGATAATCATATAGAACACCAACATCACACAAGGCCATTCAAGACCATGACAAAATTAGTCAAAACAAGACCACCTCACAATTTTGTATGAGCACAAAAATAATACCACTGTATCAATACCACAAAATATCCAACATCCCCCTTTCCCACATAGCAGGATGCTCTTTCTTTACTCATTATAGCTTTAGCCTCTTTCTGATCAGCCCCTCCCCCCATATAAGATTGACATTCTCAAACAGAATCATAGCCAACCCAGAGAAAAGGGGCTTCCTTGAACTCCCACTAAATAATCCAATTGAAACAAAAATCCCATTATGGGGAGTTAAGAATCACACTCTTATTGAGCCATACCACAATTCTCTGTGCTATTCATTCTTTCTTGCTAAAACAAATAATAAATCCAACCTGTTCAACTATACATGTGTTCCTTGAGCCCTTTGACAGGAGAGAACTGACAGACAAAATCCTTGAAGTCAAATTTGTTATTACAAAGTATATATTATATTAACTTAATTTTTAGTTATTATCGATTGTTATTCAAAGAGATTGCACTGATTTACACTTCCATTAATGGTGTTTGAAAATGTCCCTTTCCCCACCCCTTTGCCATCACTCCGTAACACCAAACTTTTTGACTGTTGTTAACCTGACATGAAAAATAATGCTTGCTTATTTTGATTTATATTTCTTTATAATAAAAGATGAGTATATTTTCATTTTGAAGCCATTTTTCCTATTTATAACATGTTGAGTTTTTTTTTTTAACTTTTTAAAATTTGCTCAAGATAATCTTACATTTAGGAGGGAATCATTGCCAAACAATCATGAACAAATGCACAGTGACAAAGCAAGCCAAGGCTAATACCATTCCATACCATAGTCTTCCTGCTTTGGGTTCCCCCAATCCCATGTTTCCCCTTACTTTACACCCGTGTTGGTTGGGCTTCCCAACGAAGTGGAAGGTTCCCTGCTGGGTTGATAACCCCCTGACTCCCTCCCTCCAGCTGCCTTGATATCCCTCCTATTTTTTCCCCTCTCCTTGACCCCTCTCTTTATTCCCCAGCATCATAGGCAAGGTTCAACATCCCCCTTTTTTGTTTTAATAAAGAGGGACAGAGAGAGAGAGAGAGAGAGAGAAAGAGAGAGACAATCAACTTTCATTTAGTTTTTCATATGGCCTGTGTTGCTTCAACAGTTTGCTAGGTATGTGGTGCTGGGGTTTGAACTCACATCCTTGAGTATGCCAGGCAAGCACCATAACTGCTGAGCCACCACTCCAGCCCCACATATTCAGTTTCTTATTGGGTTTGCCTTTCCTTTTCATTTGTAAGGAGCTCTTTAAAAATTAACAATACTATTTTTGCATGTCATATATCACTTGCAAATACATTACCAGACTTATTTCTTTAACAAAATTATGTTATAGTAATCATCTAGAATTTTTAAGTTTTATGCTTTCAAATTTATCTAGCTCTCCTTAATGGCTTCCAAGTTTTGTATTTTAACTAGAAAGATTCACTCACTTTAAAATCTTTTATTAAAGTTAAAAATCAGCTGTTTTCTTCTAGTCCTTTTCCAGTAGGTATTTTCTGTTCCATACATTATGTCCTGGCAGTAATTACCTTCCTTACTAAAATTTTAATGTTTATTGGCACTATTTTTGTTTAACTTTTCTTACTAATTCAGTGTTTTCTTTTTAGTTTCCTTAATGATTTTCCCTTAATCTGATGAACAACTATTGTTTGTGGCTCTAAGTCCATTTCCCTTTCTCAACAGCAGTAATCTCCAAAAATATTGTGAACTTACCCTCTCTGCTTCTTGTAATATATTATTGGATGAAATTGTTCCAAGGAATCCCTTCATACTCTGAATGGCTTAAATTAAATGTGATTTCATCCCCTGGTCAGAGTGGGCCAATGTGGTGTATATAAATTCATAGGAGTTAGTATTTATAAGGAAACAATCTTTTGCCCTTTTTGGAAAGAGAAAATCTCTAGTTCATGGGACTTAGAGAACCTCATTCTTCTCTTAGTAAGTGGAGGATGATCTTGTGAATCTGGAACATAAATGGCTACTTTTCACCCATCATGGAAAAGCCTGAATCTACCAAGTGCTATGTAGAGTCTGGGGATAAAGCGGACACCTTGGAAAGCTGAAGGAATGAAAGAAATGATTCTGACATCATTTGAATTGCTAGCTGCAGCCCTGCCCAAATCTAAACCTATATCTGAATTTTTCACTTACACAAGACAGTTAATCTCTCCACTTTTAATATATTCCTTGTATTTCCTATCCCTAACAACCAAAGGACAAGCTATTTTTTCTTTACATTCTCTTTGATCTTTCTGCCAGTTCTGTCTAATTGTACTTCACTCTTGGTCACATGTACCTGAATTGGCACTGTGACGATTCTAGCTCAGAGCTGCTTCCTTTTTAGTCTACAACAGAATAGATCTTTACAGATCATCAATTCCTTGAATTGTGTGTTACTTGCCAATATTTAGAATTTACACAATTTCCATAAATATGAACATTTGTTTAAAAGGGGCCTACAGTTCCAACAATTGGCTGCAACTAGGCATTGTTGTGCTGTGATGAGTCACAGTGGCTACAGTTTTCCACTGTTCCTGTCCCTCCATTGCCTTACCCTCAGCACATGTCCCTCTGTCTACTTTTCTGTCTGGTTTCTCCCAAGTTATGCGTTTTTGAGCCCAAGTGTAATACGATAGATAAGAGGGACGAAGAAAGTGTTTCAATGTGGAACAAGAAAGAGACCATCCCTGGTGGTATGGTTATTACTTTAGACTAATCTCTTTCTCAAAGCATTCAGTGAACTGACATTCCCATAGGGAGACTTTAAAAAATTAATTTAAAAATTAAGAATTACTTTTCTGAAAACTATGAAATTCAAAGACAGTTAAAATAAGAAGGCTTAAAATTATTTTTTTCTGCCTAATTTGACATATTATATGTTCATAAAACCCTATCTTATAATTGAATACTACTTTAATGAACATATTGATGGTGACATAAAGCTTTTTAAATTTAAAAAGGATCTAAAATTATCACTCCATTCTTGTCTCCAACTCATTCTGCTTTATATAAATCCAGCTTGCCTGAGTTTAAATGATACTCAGTGGTATACTTTAGTCCTTCGTAAAAGGCTGCACTAACAAGCAACTGTAATCGCAAGATGTTATCAGCCCCTCCAAGAAAGAGAATGAATCAGTCTTGCAGCATGTCAGGGAAGATTATTTTCCCTCTCCAAGTCGAAGGGGACAGGAAGATTTTCTGAGAGTCTGAATTCTGTCTTGGTAAATGAACTGGCACCCATGCTTCCACTGGATTACAACTGGAAGCTATTTGATAGCAATATACAGATAACAGTGGTCTTTTTAAAAACAAAAATCTATCAAACCCAAAACTTTATTGTGGTATTTTATAGGTACTTGAATAATATTCAAATCTAGTATGTGTTTTTAATATGTACACTCTAACATAATGTACAAAATTGAATTTAAATACCCTATATTATAGAAATGTCATTCATATACTTCTTACTTCCAGTTAAAAATACTCATTAGTAGGTATCTCAAAAACAGCAATAAGCAAACTCTTGAAAAGAAGCTTACACTACAAATAATTTTCTTATATACTAAGTATAAAATGGTTCTTTTCCAATTCAAGCAGAAGCCAAAAATTATCTTCTCAAGCTTGGAAATTATTTTCTTGAAATTAGGTAAGCATATGAAGTATATGACTTGAAAACAGAGCAGAGAATTAAAACTGTAAATTTTCTAGGTGATATTTACAAATATATTGCATGCTAATGGGATGTTCAGAACCGTCAATGTCTCCATATCCTTCTGCCTCATTATTATAGTTCCTGGGTTCACTTCCTTTTTTAGATATTTCTAGAATAGAAATTGCTTATCTATGGCAAAAATCAAACTGCATCCTCATTTATAATTAATTGTTTTCTGGTTTTATTTGCATCATCAGAGGTTTTGAGTCTCTTCCCTTCACAAATCTTTTCTTTCTCTCTCCATCTTTTTCTAAAATAATTCATAGGGTTTTCTTTCCAGTGTGGGGATTGAACCCAGGGGGCTGTACCACTGAGCCAAGGTCATTTTTAAAACAAATGGATATCTACTCTTCAAGTAAGTGAAAAGAATAGTTTCCAGCATTCTATGGAATGGAATGCTATTTTTTCTCTTTATTCTCTTTACTCCAATGAATAGAAATTATTCATAATAAGTTAATGCATAATCATTTAAAACTGGATTATATTTTTGATATGGTTGTAGCAAAAGGAATCAATTTCCTGAACACAATAGATGACATTTTTTTCTCTTTGAATACTATGATAGTAAGTTTTTTAATTATGGGTTTTTCATTGTAGTTAGGTACCCTTATCAAATAATTATTTTCTACCAATTTCATAAAAAAACATTCCCAAAGGATTGAATTCATTAATCTATATTTTGATAGGCAGATATTTGTTTTGTTCACCTACACATTTCAAAGAAGGGAAGGTGGCTGTAAAATATACCCTGGGCTACCAATTATGAATCCAAGGGGCTACTGTAGGTAGAGTGTGGATAAATGGTTGGTGTGCTGAAATACAACATTTATCTATTTTAAGGATAGATCATTGGGGACTTCCAAGTAAAAATGGCTTAATTGTCTTTCAGGGAACAAATATGACTCATGAATACTTGAAGAGGCTTTGGGACAGAGAGAGTATGAAAAGGAGCTCTTAGGTTGAGGAGGTGTTTCCTTGGGACAATGGATTGGTAAAGGCCTATAATTGTTGAGAGGCAAAAGATGTTTTCAAAGGAGAATTAAAAGAGGAAATTAACAAAGAGAGGACAGAATCTAGGCTATATCAAAGAAATCATCTTGGTAAAAATTGAGAGATAGACCTAAAAGAATAGACCAGAAAGAGAATATAAAGGAAAAGGATCATCACCATGATCTGGCGTAGGCCTAGGAAATTGTAACAAAGATGGTCAGGTTTGTGGTTTACGTTAGGGAAACAAAGAAGTCAGTTGAGGATATGTCTGCGGTGTTATCTAGGTGGATCATGTTTACATAGAAGCCCAAATACAGGCCAATAAGAAATCACTTGGACCCAGAACAGGAATTAGAAATTGCATAACTATCCAAAACTCCATAATTGTGCTTGCAGAGCAAAACTGAGCAGATATATAGAAATTATATATAAAATTATTTTTTGAGAGACTAGGAATTACCAGTTCTGTGGCCTTGCAGAACTCCTTTGGATGTTGTTTCATCCCTTAAATAATGAAAGGTAGACTAGGGATGTAGTTTGGTGGCAGAGCACCTGCCTAGCAAGTGCAAAGGCCAGGGTTTGATCCCTTTTAACCCTTCTCTCTTTCAAAAAAAAAAAAAAAAGTTGCAAATCCATCTCTATAGTCCTTATAGTCCAGAAATCTGACACTAATGCATAATCCTGGTCACATTTAACCTGCACACTTAATAGTTCTCCATGTGGGAAGGGGAAATATCACCCCAAAGATGATAATTTGGCAATACTGGAGACATTATTTGTCACAACTGAGACAATGATACCAGAATCTCTTAAGTAGGCCAAAGATGCTATAAAATATGGTACAAGAAGCAGGGAAGCACAGCATAAAAAAGAATCATTTAGCTCAAAGTAGCAATAGTGTTGAGATTGAGAAAACCAGATGTTATGTCAAAAGTCCTTTGCAAGGGGGACAAAATATTACATGGAGGAGAGACAGCCTATTCAACAAATGGTGCTGGACAAACTGGTCAGCCACTTGCAGAAAATTGAAAGACCCTTTCTCCTTGCACGAGAATCAAATCAAAATGGATCAAGGAGTTAGGAATTAATCCAGCTACCTTGCAATTGATGGAAGACAAATTAGTTCCAACACTTCAGCATTTGGGAGTAGGCAAAGACTTTCTCAACATGTCTCCTAAAGTGAAGGAAGTAAAGTAAAAAAAAAATCAGTGAATGGGATGCCATAAAGCTAAAAAGCTTTTGTACTGCCAAGGAAATAATCAATTTATTCAAGAGGTTTCCTACAGAATTGGAGAGAATAATGGACTGTGATTCTTCTGACAGGGGTCCCATATCCATAATCTACAAAATCCTCAAAAATCTCAACTACAAAAACACAAACAACCCAATCAGTAAATGGTCCAAAGAACTAAATAGAAACTTCTTAACAGTGGACATTGATCAAGCCAATGAATACATGAGAAAGTGCTCTAAATCACTAGTAATCAGAGAAATACAAATTAAAACTACTTTAAGATTTCACCTCACACCAGTCAGATTGGCAGAAATGAAGAATATAATCAGTAACAAATGCTGGAGGAGTTGTGAAGAGATAGATACACTAGCACACTGTTGGTGGAGCTGCATTCTGGTACAGCCCCTCTGGAAAGCAGTGTGGAGAATCCTCAAAAAACTAGGGATGAGCCCACCATATGAAGCAGCTATTCCTGTACTGATTATGTTTCCAGGAGACTTAGAATCAGCACATTACATTGACACAGCAAAATCTATGTTCATAGCAGCTTGATTTACATGAGCTAAATTACGGAAACAACCCAGATGCCCCTTACTGGATGAATGAATCCAAAAACTGTGGTACGTATATACCATGGAGTTCTACTCAGCAATTAGAAACAATGATATTGCAGCCTTCGAAGGTAAATGGATGGCTACAGGAGAAATCATGCTGAGTGAAGTCAGCATAACCCAGAGAACCAAGGGTTAAGTGTCTTCACTCATCTGTGGAGGCTGGAGTTAAACTCTGACCATTGCAAAAGGTGGTCAACTCTCATGTAGTAAACCCTGAAAAGGTATAGTGACATACAACCTAAAGCATTCATAGAGATACGTTGGAAGGAGGGGGGAGGGGAGGAGGGACAAAGGTGGATAATTGGGGGGGCTCTATGGGGTAAAACTAATTTTCAGAATATAAATATATTGCTTTATTGGAAGCATGTTTGAGTGTTCAACAAATACATTTCTTTTAAAAAGTCCTAGCATCCAATATTTGTTTACTTATCAATTCAAAAGACTCTTTTAGTAGAAAATATTGGTATAAGCATTTCACTATAGAGAACAGGCATAAACTGGAACCAGAGATGTCTGTTCTAGTAAAGCTTACCCTTGAAAACACCCACTAATGGGGTAAGAGTGTAATGATCATATTGATAATAGTATGCTTATGGAAAAGTAGGTGTGCCCTTAGTTCTCTAATAAGATCTCTTCAGGAATGAGGTCTTGTTCTGTCATAAACTAGTTATAACTAGAGAAATAACTCAGGTTCTGAGATTTGGTGGCCAAGAATACAGTTAATCTTTATTTTATATTCTATCAAGTTTGCTATGAAAATCAAATAAAAGATTACAGAAAAGTGATTTGAGAAGGTAAAAGTGCTATAAAGATATAAAAAATCCCTGCACATTTAAATCCTTAAAGCAATTTCTTTAGCTAACTTTTGCTGTATATTAAACTTATTTCAGAAAATTTGAATTCTAATCTGGGAAAGTCCAGCATTCTATATCATGCTGATTGTAGAACAAAAGCAAACAAAGAGATAAAGAATGAATGAAAGAGACAAATTTCTGCTAATAGTTCATGGCTTAGCACAGTAAATTTATCAGTTATTTATGACACCAATAAGGCCACATAATAAATAATTATGAAAACTGAAGTGTCATACAATGTTAAGCAGTTTATTACTCATAGGCCTAGACTCAGCTAGGGTTTAGCCAGGCAAGTCTGTCTTTCTTAGCTCACTCATGTTATCTAGAGGTTGACTGGTTGTCAACTAATCTAGGATGCCTTGGATGAAGCAACTGGGTCTGTTTCATGTATCTCTCATCCTTCTGTGGACTATCCATTGTCCCGGTCCGGCCGGGTTCTGACCTGAGCGACCGGCTGGGGATGAGAAAAATCACAGGCCGGAGACCTGAAACGGTCTTTCTTTGTCCAAACTTTACTTCTCCTTTTTACATATCCATACTTTACATCTCTCTTTCAAGGCAACGTTCATTTGTAATGCTACGACAAAATGCCTAACATTAAGCAATCTCAAACAAGTCAAGGCAACGCTACAAGACTCTATTTCAGAACAAACATAGACAACAATTTCTCACAGTTCTGAAGGCTGGGAAGCTCAGGAGCAAAGCATAGGCAGGTTCAGCTGCTGACAAGAGCTCATCTTCCAACGGAGCAGGGACACCCGCCCAGCAGCAAAGTACGAGAGCTCTCTCCCAAAGGAAGAGCTCCCTACTGCTGGCCGGAGCCTCTTCTTTAAGGGCCTTCACCCTGCCCCCTCCGGGACACTCTACATTAGCTCATTCATTGCCACAACTCGATTTCAGAGGCACACGTTTGACCAATAAGCCTCTACATGCACCTTTTGAAGGATCTAGAATAATTGGCAGGTGATACCAATGCGAAACACCTGAAGCCCCTGTCCACACCCTGTTTTTCAAGCTTAACAACGTACAATCTAGCAGCCCCTCCCGAAGGAGCTTATGCCAACAGCAACAAGATCCAGGGCAGCTGATAAAGCAAAGGTCAGACCCCAACAATCCATGAGCATATTCTTACCTTGATAAGGTTAGGGCAAGTTTCTGCTTAAATTTTGTTTGCTAACATCTCAGTAAAGAAAGCAAGTCACATGGCTAAGCCCATTGTTACAGACTGAGAGAACAGAACTTTATTCACAGTGGGTGGATGCTGCAAAGTTAGATGGCAGGGGACATGGACACAAGAAATTGTTTAGATCTGGGCCAATGCTGCAGTCTACTTCAGGAAGTAAATGCAGTCACTGGACTGTAAGGAATCACAGCACATCAAGAATGAAGAGATGAGCATCTCCCTGATGGAGAGGATTGAGCACTACCCAAATTTTTTAGACTTTTAATTGGATGGTGGTACTGCATGTAACTCCAAGTAGACTCCCTTGTAGAGGGAATACATTGGTCTAATGCGTAGTAGAAGGGTATACACAAATATTTAGTTGTCATAGGGACAGACAATGGCGCAGACACCTAACTATACAGCAAAGTTTGTGTTTCTCTTTTTGCCTAAATGTATGTGGATCATGTGGCTAGTTTTCTCCCCTTCTTCTGGGTGGGATCCAAGTACTGCAAGTTTGTATAAGATGATGAGTCACAAAATAGATAGAAACCCAGTCCCTGAATTTGCTTATAGAGAAGTCACCAGCCAACCATCAATAAAATCTTGGGACCAGTACATGAATGTGAAATAAATACTTGCTTAAGCCATTAAAATTTTAAGATTTATTTGTCATATCTGCTAGCATTATCCTAATACAACACAATCTTAAAACTTTATCAAAATAAAATTTTAAAAACCTAAGAATTAAAAGTGGTCTTTTTTAAAAGTTTAGTACAACTTCCCACCCAAGTGTGAGAATTTAAATCTCTAATATATTCTCACCAAGAGAGTATCTAAGCCATTTAAATATTTGTAGTAATAAAAAGTTTACTAACTTTTGAAAAACTGTTGCTTTTTAAAATAATCCAGTGTATTGGAAAAGCTTCCCTTAATTTGAATTGAGTATCTCTATTTGTTTACTTATTTGCCTATTCTAGAATTACCAAGCATAAGCTCATTCCCTCCAATGAAATGTATTAACTTTTATTATTTTAAGACATCTTTAGATTCTGCCTCCAAACTGTAATTATATTTTTCTTCTTAGTCCAGTCATTTCTTAAAGAATATAAACTAAACTTTATACTTTCTTTGGGAAATTCACAGCAGTAATGATATATCAGTTTCAAAGTGCTTTGTAAGCTGTGATAACTACTAGTCACGTTAACAATCTGCCCAGTCAACTTTCATTATGCAATTGGGAAAACTAACATGCTAAAAAATCTAAAATACAGAATTAAAGTCATAGAATATTTCAGGGAATAAACAAATATTTGAGATTTTTAAGATTTCCAAACACATAACGGTAGAAAGAGATTGCATGATCGTTTTGCAAACACATGGATTTTGCTATGTTGGATTTGATAATATTTTGGAGGTTTTTTCTAACATTTTAACATATAGAAGGATTTGTGTGAACTAAGTCAACTAGAAAAATTTTTATGTAATTTCTAAGAAATTCTGTTTTTTATGAAGTTCTATAACACCAACATCTTGTATTCATTATTTTTATTTATACTTATTTCTCTGACTTAAATATTGGTTCAATTATGCAAAGCTTCCAAGAGGAAAGCTTCATATTGAAAATTTCTGACCCCTTTGTGAATTTTACTAACCAATCAAACATTTAGGTTTTTCTTTTTTCCCTTCAGGCTAGAATGTGGTACAAGACGACCTCTACTGGTTATCAGGTAATATAGCCAAAGCCACCTTGACAATTTCACAAACACCAGTTTTCTTTATGATGCACAGGGGAAAGTTACTAGATTATACTGAAAGTAAATACTTAAGAAAATAATAGTCCCTTGCTGATTGTAATGTAGTTTGAAGTTCTATATTTAATAATTTCTTTAGTTCAAATAATGCATTTAGATCTTACCTCATCTGTTTTATTTTTTGAAAAGAAATGCAAAACTGCTATATAATTCATTAAACACATATTTCAAATTTCAAAAGCAATATGTAAAGTTGCAGTTTTTCAAGATGAATGAGTTCTAATATTTAAATTTTATGAGTACCAGGGATTGAACACAGGGATGCTTACCCCCAAGTCACATCCCCAGTCCTATTTATTTATTTATTTATTTAGGCATTGATTTGCCAAGTTTCTTAGGGCCTTGCTAAGTTGCTGAGGCTGACTATGAACTTGTGATCCTCCTGCCTCAGCCTCCCGATCCATTTAGATTACAGGTATGAGCCACTGCGCCTGGCACATTGTGCCTATATTTAACACCACCATATGGTACAATTTAAAATCTATTAGTAGGGTAGATATCATATTAAATATACACTTACCACAACAAACTATGCTTGATAGATTTTTACTTATTACAAAAGAAACACAAACTTGCTCTAAAATCTTATTCATATGCTACAGAAGGGACTAGTAAAAAAATGTGAGTCTCCTTGTCCGTACTTCTCCTAGCCCAGCTTTCCAAAATTCAGATTCATTAATCATGACAAAATGTATTTTCGATGTGTGGATTACCTGGTTTGGATTTTAGGCTTAGTTCAGGTAGGTAGAATTAAAGCCTGCATAGACTTTCAGAATAAGAGGTAAGGAGGCAAAAATAAGTAAAGGATTAAATAAATACATAAGGACACTCTGTTCTATTCCATACCTATTGGCAGAGGAAAGACTTAACCAGGTCTTTCTCCTAAATTTTCTGTAGCACTAATGTTAATTTCTAAATGCATAGGAAAAAGAACAGAAGTGTGTTGAATGTAGAAAGTTCAAATCTAGTTTTACAAAGTTTAATGCAAGGTAAAACTTGATTTTTAGAGTCATCTTTTAGTGAAAACTCAACCAAAAATATTAAATTCTTTTTATGATAGTTCAGATCCCTTTTAGGATTATTAAAATTACTGAATTATAAGGATTCTTCACTCTAGACCAATTCTTATAGATATTTAACATAATATGCCTATAAAAACAAGGTATCTTAGTAATTCAATGGAGTTTATAGTTTGACTTAACCTGTAAAAAATGAATCTCAGTCTTGAAAGAACTTTCTTACTCAAGATGAAAAAAAATTGGAAAGCTGAAATTTCTGTAACTATGAACTTTCACTAGTATCTCAAGATATGTTTTCAAAGGATAAAATTATAGCTATAGTAAGTCCTTGAAAAGAGAAGAAATAAAACAATTTACTCCAAGGAGTTTATTTAATGAGTGTAGAATAAAAAACACTATTCTCCAGTAAATGTAAATATTCACTAAAAGATTAAATTATTTTGTCCTAAAATTATAGGTGCTTGTTTTCTAGTTAGACTTTGGAAATTTCTGAATTGGACTTTAATGGCTGGTTAGCCATTAACAAACTGAATCAAGTTAGTGGTTCCAATGGCATGTCTGCAGACAAACTCTGGTTTGCTACAATCTTTTTATTACTCTCAGTAAAAACATAGATAATTGTTCATGAAGCTAGGTACATTAAATTTGAAGACGTGCTTTATATTGGAAATGTTTATACTATCGATTATCTTTGTAATTAAAGTGGAATAAATAGGATAAAATTAAAATTGATAAAATTATCAGAATTCAACCCATCTTATTTAGCAAAATAAAAACTTTTGTTAAAAAGTTCCCTTTCTCATACTTTTGAAATTTTACTTACTTTTAAAATCTCAAAGCCTATAGTTACTGCCCTGTTGGTCTTTCCACTTTCTTAATTCTTTCAAGAGAGACATCTTTCCCTAATATCTCAGGGCTAAATTTCCTCAGATCAGAGTTGGTACAATACTTACAAAATTTCCCAGTTGATAGTAAGATTACTGTCAAAGTAACACATGACTTTTAATTCCAACAGAGTTACAGAACTTTTGCATTTTTGTGGAAAGGATTTTTTTCTAATAATTTTTGAGAAACTCTTGTGAGATCCACATGTATATCAGTGGGATTTACCTTTCAGAATTGGGAAGATATGTTTTGCCAGTCATAACTGAACTGTAATCCCCAAAGATTCAAGTTTAATTCAAAAACACTCTCTCCAGAGCTGCTAAATTTGGCAACTCACATTCTCCCCTCCATATGTGGTCCTTAGGGGATTCTACATACGTTGTCCATAATGATTTCTACTTAGGATGTCTGGAAAAGTAGATATTATGGTCACAGAAGGGCCATTAAAGGGAATTTGAAAACAGATCCATTAAGTTGAAGTATTCAATTGCAAGAGTTGAAGTTGGATGGACTATGCTAATTGATATTCAAGGAATAACTGCCTCCACCCAGTGCTCATGTCTTGGCCTCTAAGTGCTCCTACTTGCATTGCTTACCAACCTGGTTTGGTATTCTCCCTGGAGACAGAATGCATAAAAAGTAAGCAGATACATAATGAATTGTCCTAAATGTGGACTTCATTTCCATTCCATTCTGCTGTTCAGAGCTCTTGCTGTTTCAAATAGTCATCTTTTTTTCATTAATTACATCAGCTCTGCTTTTGTTTTGTCTTGGAATAGAGAAAAGAAAGTTTCCATGATTTCTAGACTGTGGATTGAAGCAGTTATGTTTTGCAAACATGGAGGATCTTAATATCTGTTTAGTTTTGAGTAGATTTAAAATTACTAGTCTGCATTGTTATGCTAGTTTGCACTGAATTTGTGTTTCTGCTTCTTTCTCTGCTCCTCGTTTGTGGCCTTACTCTTCTAATAGTTCTCAAGAGCAACAAGTTTCCTAAAGGTTTCCCAACTTGGCTCGGTCTTAGCAATGCAACATTATTTTTGAATTTCT
This sequence comes from Aplodontia rufa, assembly GCA_004027875.1. NCBI lineage: Eukaryota > Metazoa > Chordata > Mammalia > Rodentia > Aplodontiidae > Aplodontia > Aplodontia rufa. The sequence goes on along the minus strand of PVKS010008890.1, from coordinate 42,242 downwards.
TTCTTTTTTCTTCTAAGTTTTCCTTCCTTCTGTTTAAATGATTTTCAGGAACAGTCTCTCCTTTATAGTATGTGCTAATCACTTGGAACACATCTATGAGGTCCTTGTCAGGTGGCACTCAGCTAAGAATGAAGTTGCATTTCTACCCATGTCAGCTTCCTTCATGGGATGGTGATCTTAGGAACAGAACAATCATAAATATTCCTTGAAATTGGACAGTGCTTCAAAAATTTTAAGAGTTCTTACCTATCCATTGTCTTTTTTGACTCTCACAAGGATCCTGCAAAACAAATAGAATTGTTATTACTTTTCCCATTTTATAGATGAGAAACATGGAGGCATGTGATTAGCCCCACTGAGTACTAGCATATCTCAGAACAGGAACAGGAAATCTGGTCTTCTGTCTCTAGTGTTTTCTCCTAGTGTTTTTTCTGGGTTTACCTTTCTTTATCTGTAAAGTGGGAAAATTACTATCCTAATGTTGTTATAGGAAAAGTGTGAAAGAATTCAGGTAAAGTACCTAGAACAGTGCAGGGCACTTAGTAAGTGCTCACCAAATGTTAATTATCATCTATTTTCTTATAACTTTAACTGGAAAATTGGCAGAATAACGTACAAATGAAACTGCTATTTTTTAGCACACACAAGGATATAAGAAGCTACTAAGGAGAGCTTTAAATAGCCATTGATTAAAATATTGTGTTTGGAATTTTACCCTTGATTCCATCTGCCTAACAGCAACACCCTCCCCATCCCCACCAGCATCCAAGTTCAATTGCAGATGTAGATTGATTCTTCTATCCAATGAAATTGGCTAATCCTAACACAACATATTGCACAGTGCGGAGAACATAGTTTAGATTCATGTCATGTCTCACAATTTACAAGCTATGGTTTGGGCAAATTGTTTAATCTTTCTGTGACTTAACTGTAAAATGTGGCTATTAAGGTCTATTGTACAGATCTTTTGAGGGGACTAAGTAAGTACAATAGAGGTGCTTAATTGGAATTTTTGACCAAGGCATCAAGATATGATAGATATTAGATATAACAATGCAAATTTATATAGAAAATAGTCCCTTGGCCTTAACTAGTGCATGGATATGAAAACCAGAAGAGCCAGGATTTGGGGAGAATTTGTCAGGAGACGTAGGTGAGAGCTGTAGTCTCACCTATGCTTGGCGGGGTGGGTATGGAAATGCTGCCTCCATGTGCAGATCAGGTGAGAGGCTTCACTGAGGCCACTCAGAGAGTATGACAGGCATCCCTGGGCCTGGGTGGTTGTGGTCTACCTTACACCTGAGGCAGCTAATGACCCCAGAGCAGAGAGAGAGCTGCTTATGGGAAGTAACTGCCACTATCTAGTCCTGTGACAGATTAAAAGTGCCTGGAGCCTGGACCAGATGTGGAAATTGTGAGTGTGTTGCTAACCTGGGTTGTTTATAAAGGGACTATGCTCAAGTACACTGTTTTCCAGAGAAAGGAAATGGAAGACATAAGTGACTACACTCACCAGGAAGGCTGGGGATATGGCTCGGTGGCAGAGTGCTTGCCCAGCACATGTGAAGCCCCCGGTTCAATCCTCTGCACTGTGTTAAAAAAGAAAAGTATACTGGCTGAGACAGGCAGTGGGAAAGGATGGTAGAGGCCAGCTGAGGCCTTGCCCATGAGGAAGGAGTTGCTGAGGTTCTGCCCGTTAAAAGGAAGGATTCTGGAAGGAAGTTTCTGGCAATCAGAAGGTTCTCAAGAGACAAGTCAATGTCAAATAACCCCCACCCCCACCCCTGCACTCCCTCTTGGAGTACACACTGGTATCTTTCAAAAGTCCCTGCCTGAGAAAATGTTTTATTTCCCCCTTAGAGCTCTCCATGAGCCTCCCCATCCAGGCTCTCCCCAGAACAAGCAGCCAACCAAAGGCACTCTGGCCAATGGGAACTAGAAGGCAGGAGTACTTTCACTTCAAATCAGTCATGAAATTTTGATTGTAGTACAGTAACGGATGTTTTAAATTATAAGTTAGATTATGTTTGCAATTTAAAGCAACTGTAGGACTACTATCTTAGTGTATCAAGTAAAGTCAGAGGTTGGCCCAAGATTTCATCCAAAAAAAGGAAATGAATAGTCCCGCTGAGCCTTACTGAAGGGGAAAGAGACTAAAAAAATTCCTTAATAATTTAGTATAATGTATATTATTCTATGACATTCATATTAAGTTTGCGGTCAACTTCAACCCCTCCAGTTACTTTCATAGGAAATAGCCCCAAAAAGCCAGGACTTCCTGGACTCATACAGAATGGGATATAGATTTAAAACAACCATATCTTGGTCTCTCTTTCCCCTCAGTGAGACTATTCCTTTCCTTCTATTGCATACTGTTTTGGAAGTCACTGTTTACACCTTGAATACCCCGTGTTCTCAAAGCTATTGAGATTCTTTCTCACTCTGCGGGCCTATTTTCATATCTAAGGATAAAAATTTACAATGCAAGAGAATAGTAACAAAAGTTAAGATATTTAAAATTTCTCACCCAATAGAGAATAATTAGAAAGCCAGCAAGCTTCTTCTTGATTACTTCCAGCAGTAACTTACTACCTCATCAGACCAGTGGAATCCTACAGATGCCAGAGTTCTTTCTTAAAGTAAAACCAAATCCATATTCATAGAATTTCTATCCGTTTACTCATGTTTGATCTCCTAGAGGATTACAGCTCATGTTTAGCTGGAATCCTATGGTTTTAGACGTTTCCCCTCTTCCGCATAATATTAGAGGACAGTTATGTCTTCCTTTCGTTGAACACCAGGCCCAGATGTAACCTAAGAGCAGGGCTCATTTAGCTGTCATATAACATGCATGTTAGCTCTGTGGTCAACTCAGACCCCTCAAGTAATTTTCAGAGGAAATGCCCCCACAAGTCAGCTCTTCCCCATCCTGTACTTATACAGCTGGTTATGAAAAAAATTTCACATTGTTGGACTTCATTCTGTTAATTCTGATCTAGTGTTCAGGCTTCTGAAAATATTGGGACTCTTTCTTCTAATTCTGAGTTTTTTAAAACATATTTTTTCTCCACTCCAAATTGCCCTTTGATAGTTTGTAAGTCTTCTTTAAAATCTTCACTTCAGGGGCTGGAGAGGTGGCTTGATGGTTATGGTGCTTGCCTTGCATGTGCGGGTATTTGATTCAAACCCCAGCACCATGTACACAACAAAGTGTCAGGAATGAAAGTCACATGAAAAACTAAATAAAAATTGCTTCTCTCTTTCTCTCTCTCTCTTAAAAAAATATTTCACTTAAGCCATTGGTAAAAGAATTGAATAGAAAAAGTTATTCTTCATTGAACATCCTCAGAGATGAAAATCCTTGTAGATACTGGGGGTGGGGGGATATTACCACAATATATAGCTCAAAGTGCAATCACTGAGTGATAAGTTGTAAGCATACTTACTTATTCATACTAGGTATTGGTAAACTGTGCATTTTTAAGATAGATTAAATACAATGTGGCTATAGTCAACATTTCCTGTGTGAGAGAATTGCTATTCTGGAATCATTGTTTTACACTGAATATACCTAAGACCTGCCATGGAATGCATGTCAGAAACACACCTGGGGCTGGGGCAGCAAACTTGACGTCCACGTTCCTGAGGTGGCAGCAGTGGTTATCATCAGACTAGCTTTTGGTATGGTGTCGACTCTGCTCTGACCTTGTTTCTGCCCTTATTCTAAGCCTGGTTTTCTTGCTTCTATGAATAAACTTTTACTTCATTAATAAACTCTTTTTTTCTAATTAATAAGGTCCAAATCATGCATTTTTTTCATAGATAAAATTGCAAGTATTTTTTGATCTCTACTTAACCTCTCATTTTTCTTTCTTCCCCCCAGTAGTTTCAGAGCAAGAGTTCACAATCATTAATACCATATTCATAGGTGTTTCAGCATTCCTGCCAGCTAAGGACTGCTGGCCCCAAAGAGGTTCACCCCACTCCCTTTTCTTTGAGTGTTTATTCTGTTTCTCTAGCTAAGAAATTCCGCAGATCTGAAGGATGGGGCTTCAGAGCTTTTCAGGGTTCTGTATTCTTTCTTTCTGTTCTTTCTTCTGCTCATTTCAGTTGGGTTTTGTTTCCCTGTTTATTTCTCACACAAGCAAAAAACCCCAGAACTATAGAAATCAGGTATCGATGGCAATACTAAAATTAGCACGTTTAGCAGTGACCAGTCCTTTGAAGGGAGAAAGTTGCATGCTCGTGGAAAATACATTGTAGATCTTTTCTTGTTGGAAGTGTGTTGTAGAAACCTTGTTCACTGCTGTGGCCAAAAGACCTGAGAAGAATAATACAGAGGAGGAAAAGGTTATTTGGGAGTTCAGGGTTTCAGAGGTCTCAGTCCATAGACAGCTGGCTCCATTCCTGGGGCTTGAGGTGAGGCTGAAAGGTGGGGAAGAGACTAGCAGCTCAGGATGTGAAGGGAGGTAGGGAAGGAGAGAGGATTAGAGAGAGAGTGGGGTGGGTGGGGAGAGGGAGAGGGACAGAGAGAGAGAGAGAACACTCCACTCACCAAGGACAAAATGGAAACCCCAAATCAAACCCCCAAGGACCTATCTCACCCTCCCTGCTTTCAGTTATGACCAGTTAATCAGGAGAGTAATTCCCTAATTCAAGGCAGAAGCCCTCATAACCCAATCACTTCACCTCTAAACTTTCTTGCGTTGTCTTACCATGAGCTTTTGGGTGACACTTCATATGACACACCTTATATGATGACTCACAAAAGTGGAGCAATAAGAATGCATGGTTGCTTGTTGTCCTGTTGGCTTTGAGTACCATTCTGGCTCAAATTGGCCATCATCCATCTGTGCCTGAATTAGATTATCCCAGAATTTTCAGACATTGATGTGTCTTTATTAAGGTTGGTAAGTCTAGATCAGGCCTGAAAAATAAATTAGGTTGCATTCTGGGGCCTCTTGGTTTGTAGGTATTGAGCTATCTCACTCTTTGTGCACACAATGCCTCCCCCTCCCCTGTCTTCCTCCCCTCTCCCTCACCCCTCCCTCTCCTCCTCCTTCTTTGTACTGGAGATTGAACCAGGGGCATTTTACCATAGAGCTACTGAGCTACATCCCCTGCCCTTTTTCTATTCCTTTTTGCCACAGAGTCTCACCAAGTTGTTAAGGGTGACCTTGAATATGCAATCCTCTGGCCTCAGGTCCCTGAGTGTCTGGGATTATAGGCATGTGCCACCTTGCCCAACTCACATGGTCTCATGTGCATGTGGAGGGAGGGACGGTGAGAGATGCTGAAGAAAGCTTTCTGTTCTGTCACTTCTTATAGGGACACTAATCCCATGATATCAGATCTCCATCCTCATGACCTCGTAGTTGTAATAACCTCCTTATAAACCCTATCTCCAAATGTTGTCTCCCTGGATATTAGTGCTTCAGTACATGAATTCAGTCTATGGCACAAGGTGTACCTTTTCTCCCTTCTTTTTTATTTCCCCTCTGAAAGCACTGGGTTGTATTTTCAGTCTCAATATGACAGAGCACCAAGTGCTATAACCACTGCTGTTGATACCATTGTTCAACTCATTCTCTTCTGTCCTTCTGTGTCTGCTGTCTTCCTAAGCAGACTAGAGCAGTGGGCATCAAGGCCCTTAGGGTGGAAAAGTCCCTCTGGTGGAGTGGTTCAAAGCAAGATTCCTGACAACTAACTGCCTGGGATTGAATTCCAGCTCTGCCATTTGATTAACCTCCTCTCTAATTGAATTCACCTGTAAAATGGTATGTATGAAAATTCTGACCTCTAGAATTATGAAGATTAGATGCATTAATATTTATCAGATATCTAGAACAGCTCCTGGCATTGTGCCATAGTATGTTTGTTAAATTCACACATAGCCCTTAATTAAATCATACTTGTGTGTCTATGAGTATGTGACTACAGGTTACTTAACTTTTCTAAATTTATTTTTTTTTCTAATGAGGATGAACTGTTTACTTTGGGCAATAGTATTTGTAAATTTACCAGTACATACAGGTTCTGACACAGTAGATTCAATAAATGGTGTGAACAAAGCGGTAAATTGCAATTAAAGAATGAAGTCCTCATTTTCATGCTGAAATTTTCATTTTGATCTTAAGTATATTTAATTTGGACTACTTCATTGATGTATTAGATTCATCCATTTTCTTTCTTTACTTAAGAAATCATGCTTTCTAATGCTCAAACATAATTGCATGGAAATGATAGGTATGTCCAGGTGAGTGAGGCATGTAACTTAAAGGGGCATTTGGTAATGATGCCTTCCACAATTCCTACAGTCTGTTGCTGAAAGAAATACTAAGGTAAAGTGGAAATCTAGCAAGAGTTGTATAATAAGCACTTATCTAAAAGGATTACTTTTCTAAGACATGTTCTGTAATGAAACAAACTGCCTATTAAAATTATACTCTCCATGCTGAAAATAAAAACCAGAAAAGTGTAATGGATTGCTTCTTTCTGGTTTGTTTAGTCAAAGCGGGGATTTACATAAAGTAAAGATTCTACCTGACTTTAGATGAGATTTATATAAATGTAATTCCACTTCAAAGATTCTCTTGAACTATTGTGTTAGGAAAGAAAGATGATGATTATGTGATTTTTACATCCAGATTCACATTATATATCAATTCTTTCCACTTTGACTGGGTCTGTGAGGATCAGAAGCAGGCTTCTCTTTCTTATCAGGGAAATAGATTCTTGTCCCAAATAGACTATGAAAACTAATTTAGGTGTTTTTTACCCCAGTTTAAAAGCATTAAAACATGCTTATATTTTAAAGTCATTCCTATAAGAATCAAACAATAAAGACATGTTTAAAGAAAAAGTTTAATAATCTTTTTTCTTCTTTCAGTCCTCTTTGTCTGAGATAACCAATATTGTCAATGAGTTTCCTTTTTACACGTTGTGCCCATTATTCTCCATTTTTATTTGGTGGTTGTTGCTATTGTTGTTCATATGTGATGGTTTCCCTTTTCTAGTACAGTACACACAGAATGAGCACATTCCTTAATGTGGGCTTTGTTATTTTGAGACAGGCATTGCATTTTTAGTAAGTATGCATCAGAACTTATTCACCAAGACACTTATGTCGTTTTCATAATTTTATTTTATTTTTTGGTTACCACAAAGAACGTGCTAATAAACGTGCACATGTTCTTACACTGACAAAATGATGAAATGAGATTTCTTTAATATGTAGTTATTTGAGAGTAATTTTTAGGTGTTACCACATTCATCAAATAGAGAAGAAGAAAATAATGACTTTTGTTGACAGGAAACTTTGATAATAACAATAAAGGAATGTAAAAAGCAAATGTAAGTAATTTAGGTCAAAAGTGATCACATTCACTTTTACAATGTGGTACTTATTATACTTAACCTTCATAAATCATTTTTGGATCTGTGAAGAGGGACACAAAGTCTCCTTACTCATTTGAAGGCCTCGTGTAGTTTCTCAAAGTGTGGTCCCTAGAGATGCACTGATGGGGATCACATGCATTTTCACAGCACAGCTTTCATGGCCCCACCACCCAAGAGATTTCTGTTCCATGAATTTGGAGTGGGGCCCAGGTAGCTTTGCTTTTCAGCCAACAACTCCCAGATGGAATTCCAGGGTGAAATCCTTCACCTGTTTTTTAGGGCCCAGAGCTAAGTTGTGAAGATGGTAAAAAATCATTTAAGAATAGTTTTTGCATTTTAAAAGGATGCCATGCAGGTGTCAGTGTCCATAGATAAAGTGTTACTGGCACTCAGCCACACCCATTTACTCCATATCATCCTTGGCTACTTTTGTGCTGCCACAGCAGAGCTAGGTAGTTGGCAAAGCGATCATGTGGCCACAAAGGCGAAATATTTATAACCTGGCTCTTAACAGAAAAAGTTTGCCTACTCCTGGACTGGTGATCTCTAAGGTCCTGGTCCTAAATTTCTACATGTATTTGAATATATTGTATTCACAGTAGTTATTTACCTCCTCCAATATGTGCAAACACTCTGCCAGACCCTAGAGTTGGTGCAGACCCATGGAGGTGTAATTTCTGGGTGAAGGTCAGATACCATTGAGACAAGATTCTTTTACCAGTCACTTGCAAATTAAAAGGCAACATGAACAATATATGAGCAGCATGCTAGCATGATCAGAAAATAAATGATTGCAACAGCTAACACTTACAGGGTACATTTTATGTACCAACCACTATTTTCAGTGTTTCCTGCAAATTAACTCATATAATCCTTATGACTAATCTATGATGTAGCTATCACTTTTATCTACCTTTTATGGTTAAGGAAACTGAGTCATAGAGAAGTTAAGCAACTTCCCAAGGTCATATAATTTTAAGTAGCAGAGTGGGAATCTGAACCAAGGCACATTAGCTGCAGATTCTGTGCTTAAAATCATGAAGCTATTGCTAGGAGCAATAAGGTAAAAGGAATTTAAGGGGAAACAGACAAAAGAATAAACCACTGTTTGGACTCAGCTCTTAGTTCTAATTGACAACCAGGAGGAAAGGACACTCTCCTCTTGAACATTATGTTGCTTTATTACACATGATTACAAAGTAAGGAATCTTCAGGCCTTGACAGACATATCTATGAAAATAACATGCCCTCCCAAGCCACAGGTCCTTGCCCTACTTTGTCAGCACCTTGGACAAAAGCTTCTTTATTAAAAGAAATAGCTGCAACTGTGTATTAAGTAACGATAGCTGGTAACTACCAGGTACCATTGGGTGTGGTGAGGCTGTGTAGCTGGGGAGTGTGTGCTTAATGGTAAAAGGCCCTACCACTCATCTCTACTTTGTTATCAATATGTAAAAAATGAGGGCAATTTAGAGTTTTTTAAACAATATTTTTGTTTCTTATTGGTTCAGAATCCTCTTATATAATGAAGGGATTTGTTGGTTCACAGTCCTACTTGCATATGTATGGATGGAGTTGCTTACACCTGATCCTTGTCGAGGATCTCTCCTGCTTTCCCCATTCCCTGAACTCATGACTCCTCTGTAGTTCCCCCAAGTTACAGGTATAAATGACCATATACATATAATTTAAACCTTGTAAAATTATTAGATTAATATGCCTTCCTGGGTGCATTTGAGGTTCTTATGGGAGTCAACTATACTCTACAGTATTGAACACCCACCTTTTTCCTTTCCTCTATCCTTTCTCCCCCTACCCAACCCCCCCCTTCATAGCTGTGTCCTCACAGCTTATGTGTTACTTAAGATCTGGTGGTCTATTAAATAAACTTGACTAACTTTTATCCTATCTTAGGTTTTATTCTAGCTTCCATGTATGAGAGAAAACATTTAACCCTTAAGTCTGTGGGTTTGGCTTGTTTCACTCAACATGATTTTTTCCCCATTTCCATCAATTTACCTGCAAAAGCCAGGATATCATTCTTTGTAATCGATGAGTAGAACTCCATTGTATAAACACACCACAGTTTTTGAATCCATTAATCCAGTGAAGGGTATCTAGGTTGTTTCCATAATCTCACTATTGTAAATTGAGCTTCTGTAAACATTGATGTAGCTTTCTCTCTCTAATAAGCTGATTCTAGCTCTTCTGGGAAAATACCCAGAACTGGGATAACTGGGTCAAATGGTGGATACATCCCTAATTGAGGAGTCGCCACACTGCTTTCCAGAGTGGTTGTACCAGTTTGCAGTTCCACCAACAGCGTGTTAGTGTTCATTTTCCCCCACAACTCCTCCAGCATGTGTTATTGCTCAGATTCTTCATTTTTGCCATTCTGACTGGAGTGAGGTGGAATCTCAGTGAAGTTTTGATTTGCATTTCTGATTGCTAGTGATGTAGAACACTTTCTCATATATCTTTTGGTGTTTTTGAACTTCCTCCGTTGAGAAGTTTCTGTTTAGTTCCATAGCCCATTTATTGATTGGAGTGTTTGTGTTTGGGGGATTAAGTTTTTTTCCTGCACACCATGAAATGCCTTAACTGCTCCAGCCCCTCTTTCTATAATTGTTACAATGTTGATTACCACCTATGAGAGGAGTAGAAGGATTAGCAACTATCTTCTGCCAGACTATAACTGTCAGAGTATGCCTGGTTTAAAAGCAAATAGCAAACAGTAGCTCTGGAAAGCAGTGTGGAGACCCTCAAAAAATTAGGAAGGGTTCCACTATATGAACCAGCTATCCCTCTTTTGGGTATTTTCCCAGAGAGTTAGAATCAGCACCTTACAGAGACACAGCAAAGTTCATAGCACTTAATTTACAATAGCTAAATTATAGATTCAATCCAGATGCCCCTCTTGGAGGAATGGATCCAAAAGCTGTGATACACACACACACACACACACACACACACACACACACACACACACAATGGAGTTTTACTCAGCTTTTAGAAACAACAATATTGCAGCCTTTGAAGCTAAATGGATGTCAATGGAAGAAATCATGCTGAGTGAAGTTAGAGACTCAAGGGTCAAATGTTTTTCCTCATTTGTGGAGGATAGAGCAAAACCATGGCTTAGGTGAAAGGTTGTCACACTCATGTATTAGACCCACCGAAGGCATAGTAACATATCATCTAGGGGAACCATAGGCATGTGAATTGGAGAGAGGGAGAGAAGACAGGCAAGGATGTAGGTAGACAATCAACAATGTAGCATACTCTTTCTCTCCCTGAGACGTCAAATAATACTTTTGCGATCATTTAATTCTGAAAAATTCACAATCATATACGTGTGGTTATTTATATCTTTTATAGGGGCATAATACAGAAAAATCAAGAGACTGGGATGTGGGTGATGTGGGTGGGGGTAACTATAGTTTAAGATCAAGTGCATATCATATTGTTACTTTATACACATACATGATTGTACAACAACTGAACTCCTTAATAAGAAAAATATTTAATTTCTTACTAAATATATTATATATTAAAAAATGAAAGGAAATAGTCATTTTCAAGTTTGGCATTCACTTCTAATTTCCAATATCTCCCTAGGTAAGGAAAAATAGAGTTGAGAGCAAAGGAAATGTGATAGGAAGGTAGAGAAGAACTTGTGAATTTGGAACAAGAGCAGCAAGGGAGTGTAGAAAATGTAGGGTATTCTAATAAAAAAAAGCAAAAGGACTAGACCCTGGACAGTGAGAAAGTTGGTCTATTAGCATGTGTTAAATCCAGATAAGATGTAATGTTTTACAATCTAATACTTTTTTTAGAGATATAGTGGGAAGGGGAAGGGCGAGATAAGGGAGGGTAAATGGGGGGGGGCACTCCTGGGGGTAATTGCAATATCCAGAATATATACACATTTTATATTATTTTGTTAACAACCTGTATGGTTGTTCAAAAATAAAAAAAATAAAATAAAATGAAATTAAATTGTAAAAAAAAGCAAAAGGAAATAGGAAGAGACTGAGGTAATGACTTTACAAGTGTGTGTGTGTGAGAGAGAGGGGGGGAATAATGTTTAGTCATTGATAGAAGAAATCGAAGAAGGGGGGAAGCAGAGAACCTCACCACCAGGAGGCTATACAGCACAAAAACAAAATGTGCTAGTCTGCAAGAACACAAACAAAAACAAAAGCAAACTACAGCAAAATAAAGTAAAAGAAACAAGAATCAAAAACAAACAAAACAGAGAAAATAAAATTAAAAAACAACATCTTAATGGAAAGTTGGGAGGATTATAGGTTATTTCCACTGAGAAGATCAAAATAGACAATGTGGGTTGATCACATGTGGCTTCTGAATGCAGGCACTTCTTAGGTGAGATTGCTGGAGGCCATGACTTGCTGTTTTCAGCTGGAAGTCAGATTCCCAGGAATCCTCCCAGAATTCTTGTCATGTGGAAGGGATGCAGTCCTTCACTGTCACTGCTTCCTGTGAATACCACCATTAGGTTTTCCTGGGTTGAGACCCTTGGTGGTTTTGTGTCCACCTGCCCAGACTCTTGTTCCACTTCATCTAGGGCCTCAGCAGGTGCTGGCAATCTTGTGGATCCCAGGACACCTGCAAGGAGAACTTGCAGATCCTGGGGTTGTGGCTGCCCTGAACTCCTGGTACCTATGGCAAATGGCAGCCTGGAACTCAAAACACACACAGTTCCTAGGGCTCTCTCTGACCCAAACTCAGGGTGCCAGAGATGCACTCCTGCCCAGAACTCCTGGGACTGTCTCTGCCCTGAACTCATGGGGCCTGAGGCAGTCAGAACACGGGGCTCCTTGGGTGGTCAACAGCTGATGGTGCCATACCTGGGGCAGCCTCTGACCCCAACTTGTGGCTCTCAGAGCAGCTGCCTGGACTGCCCTCCTCAAGGTGGCGATCTCCCTGGTTCTCTGTGGCCAGTTTGGAGGCAAGTCTAAATCATGTACACTAATGCAGCCCCTGTGTTCAGCCAAGGAATGGTAGTCCGTGCCAATTTGTCCTTCCTGTATTTGTGTGTGTTCTTCTCTCCCTCTGTGCCAAACCAGCAGTGCAACTGCCAGGTCAATTGCAACCAGAGCTACTTGGCCCCTATGTAGTTTTTCTTTCTTGGTTATTGTATCCAAGCCTCTGAGTCTCTAGGTTTCCATGTTTGTCTACTAATGAATTTCAGTGAAATTTTGCCGTTCACCCACCTTGCAGAAAGGCACTTCTCCTTCCCTTGGCGTCCCGCTGCATGGAGAGATTCTACATGCAGCCCTCCTGCTGGTTGCCACCTCCCTCCTCTTTAAACAAGATTTTATTTTTCATTATAGTTTACATATTGAAGGGGTTTGTTGTTATGTTTCCGTACATGTGCATATCATATATCTCTTCCTTTATTCTTCCCTCCTTCTTCCCCTTTCTATCTCTCCCCAGTCTGCGAGGTTGCCCTCAATTTCACTGGTAATCTGTGTTTGATGAGTGGGTTGTCTAAACTTATTGTTCTCTTATTTAGCCCTTTAGTTTCTGGGTTTGGCTAATTTCAGTCTGCATGATTTTCTCCATCTCCATTCATTTACCAGCAAAGGCCATGATTTCATTTTTTTAAATAGCTGAGTAGAACCCTATTGTTTATATCACAGGTTTCTGATCATTCATCCAATGATGGGCATCTGGATTGATTCCATAATGTAGCTATTGTGAATTGTGCTGCTAAAAGTATTGATGTAGGGATGGAACCACCATATGACCGATTCCTGGGTATTTTCCCAGAAGATATGAATATGGCAATTTAGATTTTTGTAGTGTAATCAGCTAATAATTTATTTAAATATTAAAAACAAACAAGAAACACTGTCTGGATCAAATAACACAAGACTACAGACCATGTGACACATGCTTTAGCAGTGTCCTCTTTAGTCTAAATCATCTCAATTCCAAGCCTTTCCATGTGGCCCTCCAGATCCAGACCTTTAATCAGGATCATGGTGACCCTCTTTGACTGGTGTCAAGCTTTGCAGTCATCTTTGCTTGATAAAACTTATGAAGTTCCTTTCAGAAGCTGGAGTCCTACCTGGAAGGCAGCTGTGTCAATGGACAGGGCTAATGATCTCTTGCATTTGTAATAAGAAATGTCTGCTTCATGATAGAACTGACAATATTTACCAGAATAGCCTGCACTGCTAAGTGCTTTTCCTTAACTAAAGAGCATATCTTCGTAGCTTTTCCAGGAACATCTTGGCATTTTTAATGGGACCATAATCCACTTCCTTATTTAATCTTCATTCATTTACTGCTTATTTCATATAATGGCCCATACACATTCACTAATGGCTCCAGAATAAAATACCTCTTTTTAAAACTTGAAAGTGCTTCAGTGACAAGTACACAGCGAGTAAAAGAACAAAGTGGAAAAATGCCTGTTGTTTATTTGAAGTGTGAAAAATGTTAGAGTGCTGTAATCTTGAGTGATAAATCACTGTAATCAAATAATTAAAAAACATTTATCATTCTGACAATCTGAAAAAATATTTAAATTGTTCAGATGTTAACTAAAAGTCTACCTAAAGAACTTTAGATCCCATAGGAAACCATTTTTTATAAAACAATATTTAAAAATATTTTCCATGAGCATCAACTTCAGAAAATAGTTTCTTAAAGTGGAATTTCAAAATCAATCAAAATTTATTGCTCAAATTTGACATTTATGTATTCTGGTTGGAGTTCATGGACTCTGCACAAAGTAAGCATTATTTTGAATATTTTCAGAGACTTTAATATATAGTGTCATAAATAAGGAAGAAGTTGTCCTTACAGGTCTGCCTAGGAGTTTAGAGTGTGAAAAACATGGCACTTTGGCACTCAAAAGAAATTCTCAAATGAACACTTACATTAAATGCTTGTATAGAAGTAAAAATAGAACACTGATTTAAGAAATATACAACTTTACAAAACATCAACTTAAAAAACACTGCAAAACACTAAATACAATGTGGTGTCCTGGATTAGACCGTGATATAGAAAAAAAATCAAAGTATTAGTGCAAAACTATTTAAGTCCAAATATCCTGCAGTTAATGGCAATATACTAATGTTGCTTTCTTAGTTTTGACAAAAGTGCCCTGGGAATGTAAGATGTAACATTAGAAGAAACTGAGGTAAGCAGTATATGGGAACACAATTTTTGTACTTTTCTGTAAGTTTAAAATTATCCCCAAATTAAAAGTGTATTTTTAAAAATAAAAAATAATTTGTGCCCTTAAAACATCTAACAGAATAGAGTAGGCTGATAAAAATTAACATGTCATGTCATGAAGTGCTTTTTGTGCACACATGTGCAGGTGGTGTGTGTGTCAGATGGTTAGATAGGAATGTACAAGCACAGTTAACATACTTTAGATCTTTACCTCAGTTGATAACCCTGATGCTCAAAAAAGAATATTTTTTGGTACCAGGGATTGAACCCAGGGGTGCTTATCTGCTGAACCACATCCCTAGACCCTCCCCCTTTTTTCTATTGAGATAGGGTCATGCTAAGTTGCTTAGGGCATTGCTAAATTGCTGAGGCTGCTTTTAAACTTGTGATCCTCCTGCCCAGCCCCCTAAGCCGCTGGGATTACAATGTGCCATCACACCCAGCTTCGATGCTCAAAATTTAAAAGAACAACATTCAAAAAGTTCTGCTTAAAATAAGAATGTTAAAAAAACTTATAAAAATAAATCACAAAGTTAGATTTTTTTTTTTGTAATACTGGTGATTGAACTCAGGAATGCTCTACCACTGAATTACATACATTGCCAGCCCTTTTTTTTTGAGATAGGGTTTCGGATAGTAAGGGAATACCATGAAAAAAAATTCCAAGGAAAAGAGAATCACTCTGAAATAAGATTACAATTTTTCCTTATTATCTTCCCTCTACACAGAGGATTGATCTTGACCCAGGCAGACTCTGCTGGGAAAAGAGATTCCAGCAACTCTTTTAGTTTCTCAAGGGGCTGGAGGAAATGATAGGAAACTTGTGGGGTATCAGTGACAAAAGATGATGGTGGAATATTAGAAATGCAAGTGGACACTTGCTCCAAAAAACATTTTGATCAAGAATCAGGATTATGATTACTAATCCATGCAGATAGGTTTCATTCAGAAACAGTGTAGTAGGTCCAAGTAGTCTAATTCTTGTTACTGTCACCTCCTATGACCCCAGAAGCAGATGTGCCCCCTTTCTACTTCTGTACCAACGCTGTTCCTATGTCAGGATTCTTATAATTGGAAACCACCAGAAGATAACCTCCAAATCCAGTGGGAATGGTCTTATGTGAATAAGCCAGAACTATACCCCTGTCTGGAGACTGATCAGAGCCACATAGAGAAGCAGCAGGAAATGAGCTACTCTGCAGTGACTATCAGGCGCTTGGGAGAAGTTCCTCCTTCCACAAGGAATTACATGCCAGTTGTCAACATCTTTTTCTAAGTGCTCCCCAGGTGACATCAAGATCTTATTACAGGACTGGAGCAGAGAGTGGTTAAAGCGCTTGCCTAGTATGCGCAAGGACCTGGGTTCGAACCCCAGCACCACATACACAATGAAAGTGTTGGAGCAACGAAGCCACATGAAAAACTAGATAAAGTTTATTCTCTCTTTCTTTCAAAAAACAGAAAAGAAAAGAAAGAAAAGAAAAAAATAAGATCTTATTACCAGCCAGGTGCAGTGGCACCACATGCTTCATGCCTGTAATTCCAGTGGCTCAGGAGGCTGAGACAGGATTGCAAATTCAAAGCCAGCCTCAGGACATTGAAAACCTCAACCAACCTATCACAGAAAGCGAAATTGAAACAACAATCAAAGCTTTCCCCAAAAAGATTTTTGCATGGATATTCATGAGGGATATTGGTCTGCAGTTTTCTTTTTGTGATGTGTCTGTTGCGTTTTGGTATCAGAGTTATGGTTGCTTCATAAAAAGTGTTTGGGAGAGTTCCCTCTTTTTCAATTTCTTGGAATAGCTTAATAAGGAGAGATGTTGGCTTATCTTCAAAGGTGTGGTAAAACTCCACAGAGAATCCACCAGGTCCTGGGCTTTTGTTCTTTGGAAGACTTTTAATATCTATATGGATTTTAGTGCCTGTTATTGGGCTGTTTAGGATTTCAATTTCAACCCATGTCAATTTGGGGATGTATGTGTCTAGAAATTTGTCCATCCAGATTATCTGATATGGAGAAGTATAGTCTTTCAAAATATGTTCTGATAATCTGTTTGATCTCAAAGGGGTCAGTGGTGATCACCCACTTTTTGTTGGCGATTTTGTTGATTTGCTTTGCTTCTCTCCTTCTTTTAGTTAGATTAGAAAGGGAGTCTGTCAATTTTATTTATTTATTTTTTGAAGAACCAGCTCTTTGTTTTGTCAATTCTTTTTATTGTTTTTTTGTTCTCAATTTTATTGATTTTAGCTTTGATCTTGATTATTTCCTGTCTTCTGCTGGCTTTGGGACTAGACTGTTCTTCTTTTTGTAGAGATTTGAGTTGGAGCACAAGCTTATTTGTTAGGGATCTCTTTTGATTTTTAATGTGTACACTCAGTGTAATAAATTTTCCCCTTAAGAATGCTTTCACGCTGTCCCAGAGGTTTCGATATGTGTTATCTTCCTTCTCATTCTCTTCCAAGTATTCCTTAATTACTGTTCTCATGTATTCCTGGATCCATTCTTCACTTAATAATCATTCTTCATTCAATAATAATTGAATAATTCTTACTCAATCTCCACATATATGTGTGTTTTGTGCCATGGTTTTTGCTATTATTAGGGTCATGACATCATGGTCTGATAGGGTACACAGAATAATATCTACTTTTTTATATTTGCTGAGATTTCCTTTGTGAACTAGACTATGATCTATTTTGGAGAAGGATACATATGCTGCTGAGAAGAAGGTATACTTTGCCAATTTGGGGTGGAATAGTCTGTAGATATCTGTTAAGTCTGAGTTATGGTGTTGTTTAGACTGGAGACCTCTTTATTGTTTTTTTTGCTTTGATGATCTGTCTGTTTGTGATAGAGGAGTGTTAAAGTCTCCCAGTACTACTGTGTTGAGGTCCATAAGTGGTTTTATATCTTGGAGTATTTTTTTCCACGTAGTTGGGAGCATTGGTGTTTGGAGAGTATATATTTACTATGGCCATTTCCTCCTGTTGTACTGTAACCTTTACTAGGATGTAATGGCCTTCTTTATCTCTTTTGATTAATTTATACTTGAAATCCACTTTGTCGGATATAAGAATTGCAACTCCAGCTTACTTTCTTGGGCTGTATGCCTGATAGATTTTTTCCCCTTCCTTCCACCCTTAATCTGTGGGTGTCATTGGCTTTAAGGTGGGTTTGCTGCAAGCAGCATAATACTGGATTTTGTTTTTTCATCCAATCTGCTAGTCTGTGTCTTTTGATTGGTGTGTTGAGACCATTCACATTCAGTGTTAGAATAGTTATGTGGTTGTGATTCATATTCATTGTATTTTATTAGTAATTTCTGTGCTGTGTTATTTGTCTATTGATAGCGTGTACCTTTATTGAACTTCCTCTGTTTGTGGGTTTTGAAGAATGTTAGCTTGTTCTATCTGGAGTTTTTCTTTGGGATTCTTTGTAATGCTGGCTTTCTGTTCATGAATCCTGAAAGTTTGTTCATATCATGAAAAGTTCTTATTTCCCCCTCAAATTTGAAGCTGAATTTTGCTGGGTTTAGTATTCTTGGCTGCATGCTGTTCATTCAGGCATTGAAAGATATCCTTCCATGATCTTCTCTCTTCCAGAATCTGAAGTGAAAAGTCAGATATGATTCTTATTGGTTTGCCTCTGAATGTGATTTGGCATTTCTGCCTTGCTGCTTTCAATATTCTTTCTTGATTTCCCTGTTGTACATTTTGAATATGATGTGTTTTGTGAGCTTCTCATTTGATTAGGCCTGTTGGGTGTCCTATAAGCTTCCTGGATGAGCATATCTGACTCTATTTTTATATGGGCAAAATTTTCTTTACCAATTTCCTTGAGAATGTTCCTTATCCTATTTGTTTGTGTTTTGATTTCTTCCTGTATCCCAATTATGCTTAGACTGTTTCTTCTCATTTCAACCTAGACATTTTAAAAATTCTGTTCATGTTCCATGAGTTTTTTTCTTCGTTATACATGCATTGTAGCTTGCTCAGCCTGTCCTCCTTGTCAGAACTTCTTTCTTAGAGAGTTGAGGTTCTGTTTTCTATAGAAGTTAGTCTTTTATTAAATTCTTCCATGATTCCTCTCATGTCACTGACTGCAGATTTTAGCTCTGTTACTTCCTTTTTGAGTATGTCTATTTCTTTGATAATGGAGCTTTTTATCTCTTGAGTTTTCTCACTTAGTTCCTTCATTATATCTTCTTTTAGCTCATTGTTCGTTTTAGTAATCAGATCAGTGATAATATTTTTAAGGGTTTTATCTTGACCCCTATGTGTGTCATCCTTTTTAAGGATGGGTTTGGGTTTGAGGTGAACCTCTCCTTGTTTGATTCTTCATTTTTGAAGAGCTTTTTCTGGATCTCTGAATTGAGATTTCCTGCAGGGAAAGTAGGCATTTCTCCAGGTGGTTTTTCCCTTGCCAGTCAAGGGGTCAGATCAGCCACCAACTCTTTGATGATCACCTTCTTCCAGATGCTGTTTCTGCTAAGGTCTTCGTGTTGCTCTACCTTTTAGTTCAAGTTTCAAGGTTGCAAATGTGAACCTACCAGAATGCAGGGCATCAGGTAGGCAGTGCTGCTCCAGGCAGGGAACCAGCCCTGGTTGGTCCTGAGCAGGTGCTGCTCCTAATGGGGGTCCTACAGGTCATGTCCTGAGCTCCTTCCTGTGGGACTCAAACAGGCCCCCGACAGGCACACAGAGTGTCAGGTAGGCAGGGCTTCTGGTGTGTGTGTGAGGGACCTCCCCTGGTTTGTTCTGAAAAGGGGCTTCTCCAAATGTTGGCCATACTGGTTGTATCCTGAGTGCCTGCTTGTGGGACTCAAACAGGCCCCAACCGGAATGTCCGGAATCAGGTAGGAAATTTCCCCCGGTTGGTCCTCAGCAGTGCTGCTCCTGAACCGGGGTCCTGCTGTTCATATCCTGAGCCAGGGTCCTGCTGTTCATGTCCTGAGCACCTTCTGGTGGGACTCAAACAGGCCCCAACAGGAACATGGGGCATCAGGCAGGTGGGTTACCTCCACTGGTTTGTCCTGAGCAGGGCTGCTCCAGACGAGGGTCCAACAGGTCATGTCTTGAGCCCTCATGGCCAGACTTGAATAGGCCACAACTGGAATGTGCGCCCAAATACTAATTTCTTGGTACACTTAACTTGTCTCAGAAGAGCAATGTAAACCCTGAGTCAGCAGAAGAAGGATGTGCTAGTGGACCTGTTCATTTTAGTGAAATGAAAGAACTGAAACTCAAAGTCATGATCTTGGGAATAATTTTATTCTCTTTATTTTATCCTGATTTTGATATTTAATAAGCTGTATTTAACAATTTGGGCTTTTTTTATTGCCAGAGATGATGCTTGGAATAATCTCTAAACCATTATAATTTGGGCTCTTTGTCATTTAGGGCATGCTTAGGGTAGAAAGACTTCTGTTGTCTCTCAGTCTCTCACATGGTCAGTAATGGAATATTCAGATTCATATAAAGTTTTTTGGAAACAACAATAAAAGGCAACAATTACATGAACTGTAAAGTGCAATAAAGGTCTCAGAAAATCAAATACAACCTTGAGAAACACTGCCAACGTATGGACAATCAGTATGGTGTATATTTTTATTTTGTTTTGTTTGCTGATTATGCATACTGAGTTCTCATAAGTGAAAAGAAGTCATGATTTCAAAAAAGAATCTGTCAAAGTTGGTGGTTTTATTCACATCATATTTTATTAATGAGTGCCTCAATTTGAATTTTGATATCAGCAATTTATAGGCAATTATGGTCACCTTAGGAGTAATCTGTGGCAAGGTTTTTTCTGGTTACAAGGAAGCAGTTTATACTTTTATTCTTACAAAAGATTGTAGACTGAGGAAATAAAAAATTTTAAATATCAACATGTTATAATTTTGCAAATAATTTCTATTATTAGATGTACATTTTACAAATATGAAACATGGTATATAAGAATGTTATATACATATAAGCATCAATCTGTTTAGCAATATTATGTAGATTTACTAATTTTTATAGTACCTTTTTCACATAGATCAGCTGGAAAGTCTATAAGAAATAGTAATAGGTACATACTAAAAAACACTAGTTGTATGTGATTTTTAGAATCATGTTAACTTTTCAACTGGTTTAGGTGCCTTTGTTACTTGCTTGCATACTACCCTATACATCTTCTTCATTGTATTTGTCAAATTATAATTATTGATTATGTAATTTTTTATTTAATGTTTTTTTTTTTTTTTTGTTCTAGAAAGGGTAGAATCATGTTTTCTTGTCAACTGCTCTACAGTAGTGTTTGAAACACAGGCACGCCCAATGAAGATACACTTTATTAATAAAAGATGCAACGGTCTACACCAGGGATTGGCAAACTATGGACTAAATCTGGCCATTGTCTGCTTTTTATGGCCCTCCAGTGATACATGGTTTTTTTTTGTTTTTTTTTTTTTGCATTTTTTAATGGATTTATTTATTTTCTTATTTTTTATTTTTAATAAAGAGAGAGGGACAGTGAGAGTGAGAGAGAGAGAGAGAGAATCACTTTTTATTTAGTTTTTCAAATGACTTTTATTGCTCCAACACTTCGTTGTGTACATGGTGTTGAGGTTAGAACTTGCATCCTCACGCATGCCAGGCAAGCTCTATAACCACTGAGTCACAGCTCCAGCCCCAATGGATTTATTTTTGAAATGGTTATGTATATACCTGAACAATAGCTTCCATTTTGGTTGATGTTCCATAAATCCTAAGATATTTACTAACCAGCCCTTTAAAAGATTTTTCTGGCCCTCATCCAGATCATCACTATCCCTCAGTGCTGTCACTATGACAGAGTGCTCTGTACCTGCACTGTGAAATGGACAGATTTGAGCCCTCTGTTCAGGGATTCAGCACATGCAACTCGGTGTGGCTGTGGTACTGAACTTTTTATTTCGCTTCATTTTAATCAACTTCAATAATCCTATGTGGCTAGTAGCTGGTGTGTTGAACATCAGTAGATCTAGATATATAAATGAATAGACTTTGTGTAAAATAGTAAATAAAGTAATTACTTAGAGCTCAACTATGTTCAATGGAAAATTGAAAAATATGTGCTTAAATTTCTAGTTAGGTCTTTTGGGCAGAAAAATTCTAATAAAAATAAATTTGTATTATCTACCACAAATTCACTAAAACAACTAATGTTATGAGACTATTTTGAAAAGGCCTAAAGGTAAAAATGAATTAATTTAATTTGGTAGTTATACAGGAACTAATTTAAAATAAACAGTGGTTATTTTATGAACTGTGGATGAAAACAAGGCAGATAATATTAATGTTCTATTAACAAAGAAATTGCCTTTATGAACATTTTAAAGCTTTTTCTGTGCATTATTGAAGGAACTACCATTTATTTGCAAAGAATTTCATGAAATACATAGAGGCTTATTAAAGCTAAATGTGCTATAGTGTAGTAGGAAGACAACACATAAACAAGTAAAAATTGCAATATAATCTGGTAATGTCCTCAAATAGCATTAAAGTAGATATTAAAGATGACTGAGAAGTAAAGATTCAAAATGCAGAGTGAAGTTTACAAAAACCCAGATCCATAGATGACTGGAAGTCTTTAAGATGACAAGCATGTGACAGGAATTCTGAAATATGTACTATGTAGGATTAAAATTGTTTGGTGCTGTTATTTATAACACTTAAATATCAAAATTTGAAAATCAGAGTACATTTTCTTTTCATGCTTTTAGTGTTTTTGACATATCTATGTCAAAATATCTCCCAGAGTAAAACTACTTTGGCTGCACTCTTTTATTGCAAATGATTTTATCATTAGGAAAAAATCTGAAATCATGGTGGACAAATAATCCCTTAATGCTTTTCCTGGCTAGCAAGTAATTCATCAAAGCAATCCCATTTCCAAATAGCACACAAACTCAATAAGACACTGAGCCAACGCATCTGTTGCTCTTTGTATTGAGTGCATGCACCAGTGCCTTCTTCCCTTTGGAGTAAGGGAAGTGTATCCTGAGGCTGAATTCTGTAGTAGGATAATTTACCTCTAGTAACAAACTATCACTCTCTGATACAAATCTGATTTAAAAAAAAAGTCAGGCTTTATTGAGATTTAGTTTATCTGCAAAAATATTCACCCTTCCTAATTGTACAATTTAATGAGTTTTAACAAGCACATGAATTGAGTATCCACCGCCAAAATTTAGATACAGGATACTTTCATCTCTCCAGAAACTTCCCTCATGCCCCTTTCTAGACAGTGCCTCTCTTCCCTTCCCACAACCCTAAGGCAATCAGTGATCTGGTTTTTGTTTCTACGTTTTAGACTTTCCTGGAATGTCATATAAATGGATCCTATAGCATGTAGTCTGTTGTGCCTGGCTTATTTTACTTATTATCCATTTGGTGTAATGCTTTGGAAATCCACTCATGTCACTGCCTGTATTGGCAGTTTGTCCCTTGTTGTTGCTCAGAAGTATTCCACCATTTGAATACCCCACAGAATTTTTTATGCTCCTGTCGATGGACGTTTGGTGACCATGAATATAGCAACTATTAACATTTGATGTGGGACATATTTTATTTATTTATGTGTAGGTATCTTCAAGTTCAATTGTTGGGTCATATGGTGAGTACATGTTTAATTTTATAAAAATCTGTCAGCTTGTTCTCTAAATTAAATCTTTTTTCATTTCAATCAGCAACATATTATTAGTACTGCAGTTTATTCGTCATTGTTTCCAACAGTATTATCTGTTCTTTTAATTTTAGTCATCCTACTGGGTATGTGGTAAGATGCTCCTGTACTTCCAATTCATATATTTTTTGGTCACTTGTCTTCTTTGATGAAATATTCAGTCAGATCTTTTTGTTACACTGTTTGCGGAGTTGTCAGTCTTATTATTTATTTATTCCAATGCAAGTTTTATATCAGATATG
This sequence comes from Aplodontia rufa, assembly GCA_004027875.1. NCBI lineage: Eukaryota > Metazoa > Chordata > Mammalia > Rodentia > Aplodontiidae > Aplodontia > Aplodontia rufa. The sequence continues at coordinate 18,674 of PVKS010008890.1, read as the reverse complement.
TGCTTTCTTTTAAAATCAGCCTACGGCCTGTTTTTTCCTTTTCTTATTAGTGTCTTTTGAAGAGATGACATTTTATATTTTGATGAAGCTCAATTTATCACATTTTTTGCTCATGATTTGTTCATTTTATGTCCCAACAAACCATTTATTTATTTAGTGGTGCAGGGTCTCCTGCATGCTAGGTAAGTACTCTACTCTGAGGTATACATTGGCCCAGAAATCATTTCTTACCTAAAGGTCATAAAAGATTTTCTTCTAGAAGCATTTAGTTTTTTAGATTACATAATTTACTCTTAAAACATTGTTTGAGAAAAGAGCCAAAGGCATTTCCACATTGTCAAAAGGGCCTATGGCACAGAAACAGTTTATCTATGCTTTCTATATTCCCATTTCTTAGATTGTTCCCTGCCTGGCAAGTATATTAAAATGATTTTAATAGTTCAATTTAGAATATTGCACTATTACCATCTTTGCTTTTGTTTAATGAAAATGTGAGATTGGAAAATGCTCCATGTCAAGATATGGATATGAAAAGATGAATGTAATGATCCTTCCTTGTGAGAAATGTAGCTCTAGTATTGTAGGCAGATATATAAGTAGGCCATGACAATATATTATTCATATGCTCTAATGAGCACGTGTGGGAGTGTGTTAGCTTTCCATCAGTATAACACAATTATTACACCTGGGATAATTAACTTACAAGGAGAAAACTTTTATTTTGGCTCACTATTTTGGAGGTTCTAGTCTATGATTGGTTGGTCCTATTGCTTTGGGCCTGTGATGGGGCAGCACATCATGGTAAGGGTTCATGGTGGAACAAAAGCACCACCTCATGGCCAGGAAGCCTAAAGAGTGAGGAGGGGCTCTTCACGGTCCCACTCTCCCCTTCAGAGGCACAACTACAATCACCTAAAGACCTACTAGGTCTTGTCTCCTAAAGGTTCAAACACCTCCCCATAGCACCACCCTCAGAATCAAATTTTTAACATAGGGAGTGACACAGACAATGTTCTTAGCCCTCTCTTATGCAGTGGTAGAGGTGTGGGTGAAATATCAGGAAATGTTTTGCAGCTCAGTTGACCTGTATTAACTTGGAGAGTAAGAGGGCATTAAGGAGCTCTGGAAGAGACTATTTTCTATAAAGGAAACACGGGTAAGTATCAAATAACTCTCTGCCTAAAATTCTGAGGTCAAAAAATGACGAAGGGAGAAATTATTCCTTGTCTTCCTCAACTCCTCCACATGTGCTAAAGAAGAAAATATTCTCAAAACACAGAAGCCGAAGCAGGTTCCCACATTTGACCAGAATATTCAGTTTGTGTTTGCCATTCCATTCTGACAGGAAAAAGTTCTTTCTCCATTTTCCCCAGCAACTGTAAGAAAGCAGAGTCCTTGGCTGAAGAAGCCCTCCCTGGAAAGGGCTGTCCTTATGCCTGTCCTCAGCCTGTGTTCTCACTGCCTTTAGCCAGTTCTTTCCACTCCTGCACTATAGGGTGGCACATGACTATGCCCTTAAATCCAGTGGTACAAGTGGTAGATATATCCAGACTCTGACTCGTACACCCAATTCTCCTCCAGGATCTCAGTCCTTGTGATCCAATCTATCTAGAGCAATAGAGATCCTGTCTTATCCTTGATTAAATAAAAGCCATTTATTATATCCTTTAAATCATTCCAATTTAAACTGTCCAATTTAAAGCCTTTTCCCAAGCCTGGCAGCAGCAGGGTATCCTCTGCTAATTAGACACTAACAGACTCTTTAACACTGTTATCAGCTGTGACAGCCTTTTCTACCTCCTGTCTGCCAGGGTATTTAGAACCACACCTCTGTGAAGGGCTTCATTTTCCTTTTGATTATCAGTATCTAAATGAAGGAAATTCCACATGCCCATCGCCCTATATTCCTCCCATCTTAAGATAGTTGTGTAGACAGAAGTCTTCCTATCTGAGGATTTCTCTGCAGTTGAGGAATGGTATCCTCCGCTTAAGTTATCTTTAAGAGACACAAGTGGCTTACCTTCAAATGCTCCTGCTTCTAATACTGAAATGTATTACATCTTTCTGAAGAAGATGGTACTCTTTCATGTGGGAGGGCATTTTTATTCAAGGGGGAGCGTTTTTAAATTATGACCATAAAATCTCCTGACTTCACTTTCCAGACATTATTCTTTTCTCTCAGAGGATAGGCTAGTCCTCCTCCCCATGGAGGTCAGTGCATTAATTTCCTTCCTTTGCTCCAAAGCATGTTCTGAATGCCTTCACCAAGAGGCATAGGATAAACAGTTAAAATGATATATTTTATGCCCCTCCAGGTTGAATACAAAGGTTTAAAAATTAAGTGCAGTAAAGTGCTGTTGATGCTGTCATAGGCATCGATGCAGAGTATCATTGGGACATAATAAAAAGAAAGTGATTTAAATGTGGGGGCAGGATCATAAATATTGAAGGGTAACATAGGAAAGTGTTGACAGAAAGAAAAAGGGAAGTTTGCCTTCTTGAAACAGGGATCAGGGAGAGCAAAGACCAGATGGAGGCAATGACTGGAGATGTTGTGGGAGTCAGAGAAAGTCTGCATAATTTGAAACGTGGGATTGGTGGAGTACAGGAGGAGACTGTTGCTGAAGCAGCCAGGAGAAGTATTATGGAGGATTTGATGGACACACTAAAGTGCTTTCCTATAGCATAATGGGATGCCATAGAAGAGTGATAAACAGGGTTATGTGATGGTTGCTAAGGAAACCGAAAGGGTAGTTCAGATGCCCTGAATAGAATGGAGAGGAGAGGTGGTCAAGAGAACTGTCAGAGGTAGAATGAAACTGATTTAAAATTTAAATGGATTGGAAGAGAGAATTCTAGGATGAGTTTTGGTTTTTAGCTAGACGTCTCCTTTACTAAAAAGGAGTCTTAGAAGAAGGGCATAATTGTCAGGAGGGTTCAATTTTAGACATATTGCTTATAGTACCATAATTACATCCTTTGCACCTTTCTTAATTTTCCTGAATGACTCCTTGTGGCTTGAGAAGAAAACTACCTCTTTAGCATTCAAGGTCTTCCAAGTATAGGATCTCATCAAACATTCTGTCAACCTGGTCTTATCTCCATATTCAATATCCACACTTATCTACATTCAAACCCCTTGTGATGCTATAAACTGTTTAGGTTTTTATGATAATTGTTTGTAATACTTTTCTTCTGGTATTGAGGAACAAACCCAGGCTTGGTTTACCATGAACTACATCCCAGCCCTTTTTATTTTTTATTTTGAGACAGAGCCTCATTAAGTTGCCAAGATTGGCCTCAAACTTATAATCCTTCTGCCTCAGCCTCCCAAGACACTGGGATTACAAGTGTGCATCACTGTGCTTGGATTATTGAAAGATTTCTAAATTCAGGGGATTCCAATAATATATTAATTCTCACAATCCTACAGAGTTTGCTACTGCATTTCCTCAAGTTGATAGATGGGGAAACTGAGGTACAAATAAATAGCCTGACACAGCTACAAAGATCACACAGCTACAAAGGGACAAAATTTGGATTTGAACTCTACAAGTCCACACTTTTAAACACTACTTATAGCACTGTGGAACGTACTCTTTTTCTGGATGACCTTTTTCATTTTTCAAATAGTGTACCTCATACCCATCATTTAATCTGGCTTTTGCTTCTATCACAATTTGGAAAAATAGCCCACACAAAATATCAATGATGAAGTCCAAAGGAAATTTTTCAATTGTCTTCTTCCTTGTCTCTCAAATGCTTTCAATCTCTGGTCACTCCGCAGGCCTTGACATGTTCTCTTCCTGGGTGGACATGGCATTACCCTCTTAGTCCTTTATCTTTGGATGTGCTTTGTCAGTCTGTGTTGTTTATCCTTTTCTACAGTACTTTCATACTGGAGTAATTCCAGATTCAGGACTAGCTTCCTCATTATCTCTCCCTATACTTTTCATAGCAGTAGGAATATAAGATTTATTTTCTAAATATGGCAGCCAGAAAGAATGCACTCCAAAGCAACCCTGGGTTGTTCCAGTAAAAGGGAGTTTGCAGGAGATTCTTATAGGATTTGAGTTTGAAATTCATACTTAAAGTGAGGATTCAAAACCATGAGGTCCAATTCTAGACTGAATGTTCTCAATAGCTTTGAAAATCCAATGACTAGTTTTCATTATTCATTTTTAAATCTAGGAAGCAAGAGGATCACAGTGAGCCTAGAGTAGTTGCAATCATTCATATTAATAAGAGTGGATGAAAATGGTTTGTTTTTTTGTAGACACATGATTGACTTTGAACACTGTAATTACTCTTTATTTTGAATCTGAAGCGTTAGCTAGGTAATATGGGAAAAGTGACTTTAACTCTTACTTTTAATTTTGTAACATCAAATTAAAGAAAATATCTATTATTATTTCAGAGAAAAATTTCAAAATTAATTTACATATGATGTTGGTTATATACATCTTTTCCTTCATTTTAATAAGAAATATGTCTAAAACAAAAAATATTATTCTATTCACTTGCAAAAACAGTTCCATCTGATTGAAAGATTATGAGAGGCAGGGCATTGAGATACTATCGACTGCTTATGGTCTCTAGGGTTATGTGTACAGTATTAACTTGTTTTTCTCAAGAAAAAATTGAAAAAAAAAGAAGGATAACATCATAAAAGACACTCAATTAAGGGGTAGGCAGTATCTATAGTTGTAAATTTTCAAGGCAGAATGCCTGATTTTTACTCCTGATTTTAACTGTTAATAATACTGGAGTCATTCAAGATTCAGGACTAGCTTCCTCATTATCTCTCCCTATCCTTTTTTATACTGAGTGAGTATAGGGAGAGATAATGAGTTAATAGTAGTGTGGTAATAGATTTCCACTACTCTTATTTGGAGCAAATTTCTCAACCTCTTTCTATCTCCATTCCCTCTTCAGTAAAGCAACAGAAGTAATACAGTTCCTTCCTCTTAAGATTGTTTTGAGGATTAAATAAATTAATAAATATAAAGTGCTTACAATAGCACCTAGCATGGAGTAAGCACCCAATAAATATTCTGTTGGCATTTTTATAATTCATCATGTCATTTGGAGTTTAAAAACCTTTTAAAAACTGAGTAGTTGCCAAGGACACTGTATATGAATGGTATGTATGGGTTTAAGAGAAATCTGTAGTTGGACTCACCTCCAAAATTTTAAAAACAGATCTGGTCACTCAAGAAGATTCCTTCAGAGAGAGCAGCTTCCATGCCAACACACTTGGGAAGAGTGAACCTGGAATGATGTTAACATATGGGAACCTTCTACCATGCCTGGGATGGGAAACATCAATTAGAATAGTAAACTTTCAAAACTGTCAAAAAAATTGACGATGTACTCTCCTGTGTGCCAGGAAGAGGCTTATGCAACACCTTTGGGCTGAAAGGAAAAGGCCACTAAAAATGGAAATTGTGAGGGGTTCCATGAAATCTGTAACTGAAGTGGCCTCATTCTTCTATTGCTGTGAGATTTTGACATCTATTAACTAATACAGGTAGTAAGGTAAAATGTTTTGATTATGACATGTTTAAATTGGCCTTCTGTGTCTGTTCATAATTTTACTTATAGTATCTGAGTTTTTGCATTTCTTTGATTACAGGTGGTTCCTTTGGGGCAGAAAAAACAGCTTGCAACACCTATGAAGTTGTATAGGTTTTCCTTCACATGGGGCACATAAAAATGCTATGTATATGCTTGGCAACTGATAATTTATTTTTTCTTCTTCCTATTTTTCTTGAGATGGGAACTTGCTAGTTGATCAAGTTTGTCTCTAACTGCTGGGTCAAGCTTCCTCCTGCCTAAACCTCTCAAGAAGCTTTAACTACAGGTGTGAACCACTTTGCCTGTCCTAATTTGGGCATTTTTGGGGGACATATTTGAGTTAAACTTATAGGGGAATTTATGTAGAAGACTTTGGTTATTAATGACCTGATTACTGTCAAAACATTATTAGATTGCTTACCTGTGTTTTCAGGTATTTAATGTACAAATGTTTGGGGAGGAGAATATTCAAGTTTAGAAGTTTATTGTCATGAACCTATGGATCCTGTATTTAACTACCAATGATTTCCCAAGATGGCAGCTTTTATATGTAGAGCAACTAAATACAAGGCCCCGAATATTTGTTTTCAAATGGGAATTTGGCCATGACAGTTTCAACAGGGCTTCGAAAAACAGAGCTCCAAACAGTAAAGTATAAAATATCTTTATCAATCCTACATCTGGGAATATATCCTCTGGGAGAGTAAATAGCTAGAAAAAAGAAATAATGCTTTAGGCTAAAAGACACTCATAGTAGTCTTGAGTTAACAGCAAGAAATTAAAATAATTTAAAGGTCTATCAATAAGATAATGGATAAATTGGTAAGTAGGGTATATTATATTAGGAAAGACTCTTATGAAGTCATTAAAATGATCATTGTAAAAGCAATACAGTATCATGAAAAATATTATATAATGTTAAATACAAGAAACAACACAAAAGGTGTTCAATGTTAAGGCAAATATAAATAAGACATAATTTAGACAAATGAAAACATGAAAAACCTCAAATTACTCAAATGAAAATTTGAGTAATTTAAATATATTTTCTTTTTTTTTTCCTGACAAAACAGGAAGTTAACAGTTTTAAATGACATGAAACTGTGCAAGAGCCAATTTCCTTGCTCATTTTTCATGGATTTGTAAAAATGACACCTTGTATGTTAAGGTAATTTGAGCTTTGTATCTTGACTTAATAAATTTTGTGATAATTTCAACACTACCTTTATGAATATTAAGTAAAAACATAATCATAATCAGAGATCTATGTGTAAAAAGATAATCATAATCAGAGATGGACAGGAAAGCATAGCATATAGTGTGCAGAGCCCACCAAAAGAGAAGAAGGGCTTTTGAAGAGTCAATGTTTTCCAAACTGCAATACATAGAATTTAGAAATTAGATTTTTTTGGGCAAATTTATAGAAAATGTAGAACTCTTCATATTGTTGATTTTTACTTTCAAATTACTTTCAAATGAAGAGGTTTTAATTTGGTCTAAAAGTATGTATTATTAATATTTGCTTTAACATTGAACACCTTTTGTGTTCTGTTTCTTGTATTTAACATTGTATTTTTCATGATTCTGTATTGCTTTTATGATGATCATTTTAATGACTTCATAAGTCTTTCCTAATATAATATATCATACTTATCAATTTACCCATTATATTGATTTTTATATTATAATTGAAAGACAGAGCCAAAGTCAATTTTTAGAAATGATTGAAAACGCATACTTCCTAAGCCAAAATACATTAAAAAGTTGTCTTGGAGCAGTCTATTAAAGAATGAAGGTAGATGGGGCTGGAACAGTAGCTCAGTGGTTAAGGTGCTTGCCTGATATGCGCGAGTACAAACTCCAGCACCACGTACACAACGATGTCTCAGAGCAAGGAAGGCCAAATGAAAAATTACTAAGTATATATACATTAGTTCTTGATTGTTTGAAATGTTTTCCCCTCAATTGTATCTCTATATACATCTAATAAAAAAAACTAAATAAAAATGATTCTCGCTCTCTTCACTGTCTCTTCACTGTCCTTCTCTCTTAAAAAAAAGAAAATAAAGAAAAAAGAATGAAGTTAGAATGTATTTGGGACATTCTGATCACCTTTGTGTTTGTTTTATGATAGTGACTATAAAGAGGTGGTTTAACCTTTGATACAGAGTTCCTGAGCATGAGCCAAGATGTGGGTCCATATAACGAGCACACTAGGGATTTGTATGCTCTCCAATTTTGGAATGTGGTTGACACTTATCGAGCTCGATAAGGCCCTTTGTGTTGTTGAGCATAAAACTAAAGTCATTTAAAATGTCTATTCTGATTGGGTAGCTCTGAGGTGAGGACTGAGATTCTGCATTTTTAACAAGCTCCCAGGAGATATTGATGCGGCTCATCCCTGGACTATAGCTTTGATAGTAAGACTCTAAGCTCACTTTGCTTGAGGAAAACATGTATGGAGTTCCCAGTCAATATCTGCTTCTCACATTACTTCTTTGAATGGAAACAAACCTTTGGACAAGGAAGCATGTCACTGGAGTGGATTTTAATGTAAAAAGTTTTATTGTATATCAAAACATATTCTCACGGTTTTTGTTACTTTCATGCATGAAAAGATCAGTATTCATAACCAAGAATATAGCTTATAACTGAAATTTTTGACTTACACACTAATATATGCCCACCAGCTTTTTGGAATATTGCTGCCTTAACACTGTGATATATGAACATCTGTTTACTTTACTGCTTTTGAAGATTTGCTTTGGAATTGCCAAGTTTCAGGATCTCTTTATAAAACTACCTCTGATTTCTTGGTTGACTTTAGATATATGCTCTGTAAAATGCCAAAGAATTTAATAATTAGCAATTACCTTCAGGTTTTAGTAATTATCTTATGCTTTATTAAAACATTGAAGTTAGTATCTTACACAGGACAATTTTTGGTTTCCATAGATAGACCTTTCTAAGTAAGTTATAATTAACACTATCATTAGCGTTCAATTCTTTTATTTATTTATTTTTCCACATTTATTAGAAGTATATTGCGATACAGGATACAGATGAGGGGGAAACACTGTCAAAACTGTAGCAATCAATGCGTTCAATTCTTTTAAAAGTGACCTCAAGCTAAAACTTTTAATTGCAAAGTTCTAATTATAACATCATATACTTATGAGACAATAAAAGTGAGGTATGAAATATATTACCCAAAGTAGTAAAAACAATATACATTATTTGGAACCAATGGGATTCTTTTCACTGAATCATTTATTTTTGCCTGTGAACAGTAAATGCAAAGATTTGAAAAATGTATTTCTTATGAGAACAAACTTGTACAGAAAATACATTTACATGTTTCTGTCTGAAAAGGTAGCATACCTTCATTCTTTGGCCTATCTAGGTTTTGAGACCACAAAGCTAGATAAAAGGCCAGAACAAAAGAGAAGTCTATATGCAGATATTGGGTATTCAAATAATTATGCTTTCAAGATAATTAAATTCCTAGAATTAACAGGGAATAAATGAAATTCAAGTATTATTGCTTTCTCCTTGGACATCTATTACCTGTCCTTGGAAAAGTTATAGAGATTTGGTCTCCTGTTTCCTCTCTTTCCAAGATGGCATTCCTACTTTGCATCCAACAAACAACTATTATATTATATATTAGCATCTTGTAGAGAGGTCAAGATTTACAAACCAGGGCATGCATTAAAGCATGTATATAAAGCAGTTCCAGCAGGCTAATATGACTTTCACACTAAAAAAATCACTTCATTTACTTAACACAGCTCCATGAGAATTAGTTAATTTTCATAATAAAAGAAAATGAGATTAATTTACTCTTGTTTTGTTATCTAAAACATAGGAGCTATGTTATTAATGGCAGCAGTCTTAACGAAATTCTTTCTTCTCCAAGTACTTACAATGAATGTATTAGAATGAAAACATGTTACCAAAATATGAGTATCAAAAAAATGAAGCTCTTTTCCTCCCCATTCAGGATTTGACACATACTAGGCAAATGTTCTGCTACTTAGCTATATCTCCAGCCCAGATATGAAACATTTTTAAAGAATTTTAAAGCTTGTGTATTTGTAGGATAAATAGCATTTGATAGTAGAGAAAAATTAGCTAAGAAATATTTTATCTTGCAAATGCTTTCAGTTCTCATACTTGAAATACTGACTCTCAAAATTCTTCATAATCATTCTTTAGTAGAGTATAACCTGCTGTTAAGAACTGGCTTCCGGAGCCGGACCTGGAGGCACACACCTGTAATCCTAGTGATTTGGGTTTTGTGTGTGCGTGCGCGCGTGCACGTGTGCGCGCGTGCACGTGTGCGTGCGTGCACGCGCACGGGGGGGGCGGGGGGTGCTGAGGCAGGAGCATTGCAAGTTCAAAGCAACTTAGGGAGGCCTTGAATAACTTAGGGAGATCCTGCCTCAAAAAAAAAATCACCTCTAGTTTCAATCCCTAATATCAAAAAAAAAAAAAAAAAAGGAAAGAAATGACTTCCTGAACTTTTAAAACCTACTATAAGATGCTAATGTGAATGTAAATGTGAACTCTTCAAAGGCACTTTTGTTTATATAGAAAATCTTCAACATCCTATACAAGGGAACACTCCTTTGCCTTTAATTTTATTTTTAGTTCTGTCCTTTTTAGTTAGTTTAAATGGAATTAGAGCACTAATTTATTTTTATGATTTTTAAATCTCTCTCACATGATTCTTACAGAATTTTTACCTGCACAGAATTATATTGTCTGCTAAAATTTAAAATATGCTGAAGCCACATAATAAAACCTGTCATTATAATTAAATGGTGTATGGCATTGTTTTATCTTTCCTTGAAAAACATTGAGTATACTTTACCAATCAGATCAAGTCTTTTTTCAAAAAGTCACAGCAATATTAGAAGTCTTGGCTTCTTCCCTGTGAGTACGGCTAATTCAGAATTTATGTGCATTTAGTTTAATATGATTAGCTGAAGCACACAAAATCCCATGCTGACTGAATGGAAAGCAACCTGGTGAGTTTTTGGTTGGAATTTGCATACTTTTTCTCCTTTTCTAAAATGTAGCATGTTCAATCACAACTGTCTCAGTACAAGTTAAAGGCGTTTCCTCTCATGAGATTTAAATATATGTTATTTTGTTCTATCCTGAAATGTGTTAACTCTTAGGCCGGATTGTGCACTGGAAAATTCTAGTAAAAACAGTACCATTTGAAAAAAAAAGGTCTTCCATTGACAGAACATCTGCAAAGTTAACGAGGCAATCCACTGAGATAAATACATCAACTAATAAATTCCCACACATGCAGACAGTAGCATCACTGGCCAAGTACAAACCATCTGGGGAGGCTTTCAGGGCTTGGAGTACCTTTGGTCACAGGTTAACCAGAGTACATATTTCATACAGCAGATTATTTCTTAAACAGTCGTATTCCATGAAAACAAGCTCTTTTACAGAGCACACTTAAAAACAACCTAAAGGAAAATATAATTTACAGGGAGAATAGCAGTAAAACATTCTAGGACATGGTTCTTGGTAACAGATTGTGTGTTTATATAACAAGTTGCTTTTTCTACTCCCAAAAGTCATTATCAAATGACTAAGGGCATTACCTTAATTTTTTTCTTCCATATTCCTATTCTATGTGTTTCAATGACTAGATTTCAAACTCCTTAAAAGTAGGAAGGATCACAGTTTTATTTTTTTCTTGAGAGAGAGAGGAGAGTGAGAGAAAGAATCATTTTTTAAGAAAATTTGTAAGCATATATTTTTTCAAAGGAGTCTATAATTATACTGTTAGTGTCCGTAAAAGTATTAGTAGTACTGTCCCCACTCTTAGATCCTTACCTCTCACCTTGCACAAAAATCAAATCAAAATGGATCAAGGAACTCTAGGAAATTAAACCAGCCACCATACAACTGCTAGAAGAAAAATTAGGAGCAACACTCCAGCATATAGGAGTCTTCAACAACTTTCTCAACAAGAGTCCCAAAGCGAAAGAATTAAAGTCAAGAAAAAATGAATGGGATGCCACTGAATTAAGTTTTACTCAGTCAAAGAATTGGTCAAAATTGTCAAGAGAGAACCTATAGAATGGGAGATAATCATGACCTGCAATTCCACTGACAGGGGACTAATATCCAAAATTTACAAAGAACTCAAAAAACAATATCAAAACCATAAACAATTCAATCAATAAATGGACTAGAGTTGAACAGAAATTTCTCAACAGAGGAACTTAAGCAAGCCAATGAATACATGAAAAAGTATTCTAAATCACTAGCAATCAGAGAATCAATTTTGTTTATTTTTTCATCTGGTTTTGTTTTTCCACCACTTAGCTGTATATATGGTGCTGGGGTTTGAATCCAGGTCCTTTTGCTTGCCAGGCAAACAACTACAACTACTCCAGTCCACAATCAGTTTTTGAATCTTTCTTCCCCAACCTTTAGTGTCTAGCAATCTTAGTCACAAGGTAGCTAACTAATAGTGATTGAATATATGCAACATCTAAAAGCACTTCAGTTGAAAAGTAGAGAACCAGTAAAGGATTAATTACAGGTTCAACTAAATAGCTATATTATGAATAATTTATTTTTCTTCTTGAGGGAGTCTAGCATACTATATCTCTGAGAATTTTTTTCTTTTATATGATTTAACAACTTATTGGTAAAATTGTTCATAATATTTTTTATTATCTAATTTCTATAGGAAATTATGATGTTCCCTTTTCCAATCCTGACACTGGTTATTTGAATGTTCTTTTTTTCAAATGAATAGTGTTGCCAGAATCATATCAATTTTATTAGTTATCTAAGAACCAATTTTTGGATGCATTAATAACCTCTGTGTTTTACTTTCACTAACTACTAATATATTGATTTTTTTCAGAACTTTTCTTTTTTAAAACATATGTTCAAAGATAATGCTTTCCAAATAGTATGGGTTCAGCTCATCCTACAGGGTTCGATGTGTAATTTTTCATAATTCAATTTCTGTATTCTTTATTTCATTTTCCACTTTTTTTTTTTTTTTTGTACTGGGGATTGAACCCCAGGTGCTTAACAACTGAACCACATCCTCATTCCTTTTTATTTTTAGACAGGGTCTCGATAAGTTTCTCAGATCCTTGCTAAGTTGCTGAGGCTGGCTTTGAACTTGGGATCCCCCTGCCTCAGACTCTTGATATGCTGGGATTACAGGCATGTGCCTGCCACCTCGTCTGTTCTACTCCAATTTCTTTGACCTAAGAGTTATTTAGTCTAGAAATGTAAAAATTAAAGAGAGGGAGATTTTCTACTTATCTTTAAAACTTTTTTTTTTAAGCCTAAATACATTGTGGTCAGAAACTATACCTTACATGCTTCCAATCCTTTGAAATTTATTGAAATATGCTTTAAAACCCAATATATATTAAAAATTTAAAAGTTTGTCCATTCAGTTTTACTTGTATTTCATTGTTTGAATCATGTATCATTATGATTGTTTGCTTTTTCCATCCAATAAATGGGAGCACAAAAATACTCCTAGTGTGATGAGATTTACCTATTTCTCATTGTAGTTGTATTAATTTTACTTTACGTATTTTGAGATTACATTACCAACAGGATATAGCTTTTTAATTATAATTTTTCCCAGAAAATTTGAAACTTTTTTTTTTTTAAAAGAAAGAGGGGTCAGGGAGAGAGAGAAGCAATCTTTATCTAGTTTTTCATGTGACTTTCATTCCTCAGACACTTCATTGTGTATGTGGTGCTGGGGTTTGAACTCATGTCCTCACGCTTGACAGGCAAGTGCTATAACCACTGAGTCACCACTCTAGCCCCTGAAACTTTTTTTTTTTAAATACGAAGGATCTTTTTGCCTTTAAGGATACTTTTTGCCCAATATTAATTAAAATATTACTTAAAGTTCACTTTGATATTGATACAGCTTCTTTTGATCTTTACAAATATGCCTTTTTCCTTCCTATTAATTTTGAACTTTTTGTACCCTACTTCATAGGTCTCTTCTAAATAGTATAGTCTTGAACTTTACTTTTCCAACAAATCAGTCTTTTTTTTTCATTAAAGATTTAATATACATGTAATGGGACTATTATATCTGGACTTAAGTCTGACCCCTATTATTTGGTCTCTGTGTGTTGACATGTTTCCTTTCCCCTCTGCTATTATCTTTATTTGGAGGGGAGAAAATGAGAATCAGTATCACATGTAGATCTACCAAAGTAGGTTTCTATTCTGGGTTCCACACATTTTGTTGTTTAGCACATTGGAGCCTTTTCTGGTGTCTAGGAACAGCTGGATTGACAGTGTCATTTGAGTAGGATCACCCAACCAACTAGAACTCATTTGGGTCGTAGTCATCCTTTCTCCCTTTTGAGTCACTATCTTCCCAGCCTATACCTCACATGTAGACTCAATCAGATGTTTCCCCAAATTCTGAGAATTATTCCTATAAAGTCAATGTGTGTCCCCAAATGGGGGCAGCCATTAGTTCCAAAATTGGGGACAGGTAAGCATATTGCCCTTGCTGACAGGCATGATATTTCTTCCATAGAATTCTGCAAGATTGGGCTTTCACAGTGGTGCAGATTCATCCTGAGTGACTCACATTGTTTATGCAGACAGAAATCCTGCCAAAAAATTTTTGCCCAGTGTTCTTCATGCTGTTGGGGTGACCCTGTTGGGAATATTTCATCATTTCTTTCTATTATTTTGGGAGTTACATTCTTTATAATTCTTCTAGTGATTAGTATTTTAATTCTTGAAGGATATTTTCACTAGGCATAGCAATGTTTTCTTCTTTTTTTTTCCATCTTAGTACCTTGGAGGTATTTTTCAATTATCTTCCAATCCATCATTTATTTCTGTCCATTTTTAGTGTAATGGTGCTTTTGTATTTTAAGTAATGTGATTCTTTGATTCTGGACAATTTTTAGACTTTCATGCTATCTCTGGTTTCCAGTAGTTTTAGCATGCCTAAATATATTTTTTTTCTTTTTAAAAATTTCCTTGAACCCATGGTTTTCAGGTGATAGTCATTATCTCCTTGAATATTAGTGCTTCCATTCTATTCCTGCCTTCTGATATTCCTATTATATGTATGATAGACTTACTCAATGTATTCTCTATTCTCTAGGTGTTTTTTGCTGTTTTCTGATTTTCTTTTTCTATCCCTTTGTCTCTGGGTTTCCTTCTGAATATTTAATTCTGAATTTCCTTCCAGTTGTGTAATTCAACTAAATTCTTAATTTTGGTTAATGGTATTTACTTCAAACTCTTCCATTTGATACTTCTTTATAGCTTCCAGCTCTCCTGAAATGCCCAAGTCTTTCATGACTAAGTTTTTCTTGACTATTTCATATATTTTCTTGACTATTTCAAATATTTCACATATGAAATATTTGGAAGCCCCATGTGCATTTTGCAGTTTCTCTTACTTCTCAGTATCTCTGTAAGTCAGGTTATTTTTGCCATTGTGCCAGATATTTATTTGCAAGGCTGTTTGTAGAAATAATGTTTGACCAAGAATGAGATACTTTTTTCAGAGATGATTTACTTCTGCCAGTTTCCTAATCTATATGATGGGTTTAATGGCAGACCTGCTTTATGAATTGCTGTGAAGATCAAATGGGTTAATATATAAAAAAATTCTTAGGACAACATAAAACTCAATGCTTTCTAGAATAGTGATATTAAATACTACTTTCTAAAAGATGTTTTGGAAAGTGATTTAAGGCAGATGATACATTCATTCATTTAGCAAATACTCATTACGTGCATTTTATGCTGCAGGCCACTGTGCTAGGTGCTGGGTAAAGAAATATGCTTAACATTTTTTGGGGTGATGCAATCCACTATGATTTCAGAGTAGCAGATTTGTGATGGAGTCCTTTTTTAAATGTTATATCTGGGGCTGGAGCGGTGGCTCAGCGGTTTCAGTGCTTGCCTGGCATGCGCGAGGACCCGGGTTCAAACCCCAGCACCACGTACATAACTAAGTGTTGGAGCAACTAAGGCCATGTGAAAAACTAAAAAAAGTTGTTTCTCCCTTTCTCTGTCTCTCTCACTGTTCCTCTCTCTTTAAAAAAAAATAATAAATGTTGTATCTGGACATAATTCTAGGAGTCTCAACTGCATTTCTATCCATTCTAGGCCTCCTGAATACTAATTATTAAGGCAGAATTACTAGTAGTGAATTTTTAAAACAGAAGCCTGTTCATCTGTACCTACTACAACATGTTTCTCAGCTACACACATTAACAAAAGAATTGATGACAACAGCATTTTTAAATGTTTTTAGAACAATGAACTACAACACTTGGGGAAATTTAAACATAATGTGTTTTCTTATATTCTGAAAAGAAATTTCGAAGAATGGAGAATAGTAGAAAGTTAGGAGACAAAGAAAAAGCAGTCAATTCAAGCTCACAAGCATTTAGAAACGGATGGACTTCATGCCTCATGAAAGACTTTGGAATAACTATGCATGCTAAAAATGGGTGAAAATGCATATTAATGCTACTAAATAATTATTATGTGCATTGTGTAGGACCATAAATCAGAACACTCTTCAGATGCATGTAATGTCAAAAAGCCTTTTTCTATGAGTCTCTGAATTTATACCTATAGATACAGAATAATCACTAAGTTAGAAAAGATATAAATATACAGTAGGTACAAATTATCCTAGCAATATTAATCTGAAGACAATACATTATTTCAGCAAACAATATTACTGTAAAACTACTTTATGTAGGGTAATGTTTTTCAACCAAAAATCAGATGCATTTATCTATTTTTTTAGATGCACTTTTAAATATGGACAATTTCACAGATTTTTAACTGGGTATACAAAAAAATTCATTTGTAAGTTGTTTGATTAGAATACACTTTCAACCACAAAATCAATATTACAAATATGGCTAAGTTCCCATTTCTTTCCCTCTAGGTCATTTAATAAACACAACTATTAAATATTTTGTATTACGTTTCAGGAATTGTTTTATATTGAGAACTGCAACCATTGGCATCAGCATGACAGAGCTATTAGATTCTAGAACTGAAACCCCCTGTGTCAACATGATTTATTTGTTTGTTATGGGAACACTTTGCCTAGGAAAGATAAGGCTGTATACCAATAAATAACTTCATTGTTTGTTTCAGGAAATTCCTATATATTAATTTATCTTAGACAAACAATCTTCTCACTTTGGCAAGAGCTCAGTTATCAAGCAACAGTTTACATATCAAAACTTATTTCAAGACCCTTGTGTTGCTATATATACTAACCCCAGACAATTATGTCTTGAACCTGTTCAAATCCTAGTCTGTCTTCTACATTTAAGCCTAGACATCCAACTCCTATAAATTCCTCCCAATTCCCCCCTTCAGAGACACTGTCAAGACTGTCAAAGCTGTTCTCTAACACCTGTCTTAGTTTGTTTTCTGCTGCTATAACATGATACCAGAGACTGGGAAATTTATGTAGAATATAAATTCATTCTCTCACTGCTCCAGAAGCTCAAATGTCTGAGATCAATGTGATGGCATCTGCTGGGAGCCTCCTATGTACTCGCATAGTAGAAAGGAGAAGGGTGAAAAAGTGAACCCACCGCTCTGCCCCCTTTTATTGAAGCACTAATACATGCGCAATGGAAGAGCCCTGATGACCTAAGCACATTTCATAAGGCCCTATTTTCCAACACCATTTCACTGGGGATTAGATTTCCAACACATGAATTTTGGAGGGAACAGAAACGAACAAATCATTTTCACCAACCTCATGAATAAATTCCATTATTATTATTATTATTTAATAGATGAGAAAACAGGCACACTGAACAGTTAAGTGACTTATCCAATGATACAAAATATTTTAAGACACATGAATCTAAACTTAGATAGTACAAGTTAATCATCTCTAATCTGAATCTGAAAACTGAAATGTCCAAACTTCAAAACTTTTTGTGCTACACCTGGAAAATTCCAGATCACGTAACTTTGCTTAATGAATTAAATGATTAAAAATAGTGAAAAATTACCTTCATGTTATAAGAATAAAGTGTGTATATACCTTCAGGTTATATGATTAAAGTGTGTATATATACCATAAATGGATTTTTAGACTTGAGTCCCTTCTAAGATAGCTTACTATGTGCAAATAAAATTTGAAAAAATCCAGAATTTGAATTATGTCTTGTCTCAAGTATTACAAATAAGGAATATGTAACTTAATATTAGCGAGTTCCTCTTCCTCTTATCTATTTATCTAAAGACAGACATCCTTATGATTCTCCTGCCTCAACCTCCCAACTGGCTGGAATTCCTGAAATCTGACCATCTTTTAACACACAGGCAAGTTTGTACAAAGTTTCCTTGCTAATGAAATAGTTTTAATTTACTTCTCTAAACCATGTTTTACAAATATGAGGCCTTTTTCCTTATTATTATGCAATATGAATGTTATATAAATACCTGAGTACCAGGGAAGGATTAAAAAATCTTACATAGATAAAATTATGAAAGTAAAGAAAGTAGGCTGGAGGGATAGAAGATGGCAGCCACCCCAGCAGCAGTGACTCCAAGACGCTCCTGAGACTCACCTCATGCTGCAGGTCTGCACGCTGATTCCCAAGGTAGGACGAAGCTCCAGGTGTGGGTGAACATTACCCCTTGCTAATTTTTTAACTCCAAAGGAATAGTGTGGGGCAATAACGAAAATAAAGGAGGAAGTTTGTGGCACCCGTGTGACCGGCCCCACACCTGGGGGGAGAGGAGGAAAGGGAGCAAGTTTCCTAATCAAATACCCTAATCTGGCCTCGAACTCCCTGATCTGACTGCTCATCATTTACATGAACTTGGAATTAAGCTCGGAATTAATTGCTCACATTAGCGAACTTACAGCTGTTCCTGCGAGCGGCAGCAGCCGGCGCCCGACTGTGACGTTTCCCTGGGGGGCGGGGCTGGCTGCTCAGCAAAAAATGCTCTTGTGGTCTCAGCCGCTACGGTCAGAAAACCAGAATCTAAAACGGAGCAAGGGAGCGAGTTTCCTAACCACGTACCCTAACCCGGCC
>PVKS010008889.1:34818-66413 GCA_004027875.1 Aplodontia rufa | reverse complement strand
GCAGTCAGAGCCTGCTGAAAATATCTGATCTGGCCCCGTTCTGCATGACTGATAAAACATTTTTGCCTGAGCAAAGACTGTGTGTGGTGTGCTGGTTTAACAAAATTAAAGCAATTCCAAAGGCTTAAATTTATTAATAATTTGGAATTTTGTTAATGTTATTCTCATTAGAGGGAAAATCAAATAACTCAAGTTTGCATAACTTTTGGTTTCTTAGCAGGTCTGAATAATGTACTGTTTCCAAAGTACAACTTGTGTGTATCATTTTGTGTCTTCTCTGTGGAAATACTGTAGGGCTACATGTTAGTTAATTCATGACCATGTGTAGCACATACTTGAAATAGCTGTGTTCTGAATCCACTCTTAAGTCTCGGATGAACAGAGGTTAGTCATGGTCCAGTGAACCTGGTCCTTGAAATGAGAGAGCCAGGCAGCTCAGAGCCCCAAGTTTACACCTCCTCTTCTCAGGTCAAGCCTTCATTGTGTTGCAGTGTTTTTCTCTTAGAGAGGCTAGTACTGTACAATCCAGCCAATACAGATTTCTAATCTGCTTATTTATAATTCAAAAGCTTGCCTATATATTAATGAACCCTTAATGAGCTGTTGAAAATGCCTGAATTATAGTCAGATTATTAAACTAAAACAGCCCTGTAATCATACCATTTGAGTGGGCTTTAGGTACTTTTCACATCTGCAGCTTAGTATTGTGAAGGGTATGTGTTTATTTGGAGAAAGCTTTGTAATAATTTTGACCCGTAATTTATTTATTGCCCCCTGAATGCAGTCATCTATGCAGATGCTCTCTCCCATTATCTGTGGGGCAGGTGCACAGCATGTTGAAAGACAGCTAATTAGGATTTGCTGAAAGATATGCAAAAATTGTGGGCTTATAACAAAGCCAAGTTCATTGTTAAACAATGTTTTACTGTGTTTGTATGATTTATCTAAATCTTAGGGAGACTAAAATGAATGTTGTGGTTTTATAAGTAGACTTCAAATAGGGCTGTTGTAGGTTTTTTTCCCTTCCATCCTCTTAATGCTGTGATGACCAAAGGGCCTTGATATAAAACTTTATAAACCTCTTTACATGCTCCAGTATGCATACATTTTGGATAAAAAGCAATAATAGTTTTAAAATTATTGTTTTACCAAGTTTCAGTGTGAAACCATCAGGATTTTTTATTGCCACACAGTCTGATTCTTTCTGGCCCTTGTGAATTCAGGCTCATTAAAATATTTATAGGTCCCCAGAAGAGTCGATGTTATGATTGGAAGCTACTCTATGACTTCAGAAGGTTTATAATCAAAATGAATGAATAGGTGTAGGTACGATGAAGAAGAAAAGAATAACTCAAATGTAAAGTAAGGAAATAAATAGAAATATTCAAACAAAATAATTTTGGAAATCAGATTACTATTTAGAGCTATCATGATCATTACTTTGCTTAATAGAGAAAAAAATTAAATTCACTTTTCAAAATATAGTCATAAAAATGACTTTATTATTAATAAATAGCTTTCTCAGTGCTGCCTAATTGAAAAGTACTCCGTTCATCCAAAGGAGGATGAACTTTTTGTCTGGAAATGATTTTTCTGATGAGGTATGAAGCACATACAGAAGGACTGCACTAAAATATTGTTTCTTGTTCTTGAGGCAAATGTGTTATATACTTATGATTTTAGAAATAAGATTATTTATCACAGAACAGGAAAATATATTAGCAGAAAATGCATACTTACAATTATTCTTGTGACTACTACTATTCAGTATAAGGATTGCTTCCTATTGGTCCAGTGGTGATGGTTCATATACATATTAGGTATGTATAAAAGTGTTGGAGATGGCTATTTTTTTAGTTTCTGCCTTTTGATTCCTTCTGATGAATTTCCTTCTCTCTCCCTTATGGTCTACTTTCCGAGTATCAGTCATTGAGCATCTTTTGTCTCACTTGTGCAGGAAGTACAGAGCAGCGTAATAATTTAAACTGTGGCTGTTGATCTACTATTAAAAACCCTTGCTATGTGTCAATAGGGAAAAGATCAGTGTGTTCAAGCACAAAGGGAAAATCTGAAACCTGATGGAACCTTGAAGGTAGATAAACATTTTCAGGAGAAGCACCATTATCTATAAATACAAAGAGAAATAGCAAATGGATAAAAATGTGAGGAAAATTTAAGAAAGAAGCAGTACCCAAAGTATAAGATTCCATAATAAGCCCTCAATACATGCCAACTACATAGAAAACTTAGTATATGAAATATGAGTGTGTTCAGGCCATGGGATTATGATATTTTAAACATTTTAGTGAATGGGAAGAGAGGAAAATAAAAAGATGTTAAGTTAAAAATATCAAATTAGGGGCTGGAGTGGTGGCTCAGTGGTTATGGCGCTTGCCTGGCATGTGCAAGGATGCGAGTTTGAACCCCAGCACCACATATACAATCGAGTGTTGGAGCAACAAAAGCCACGTGAAAAACTAAATAAAAATTGTTTCTCTCTTTCTCTCTCTCACTGTCCCTCTCACTTAAAAAAAAATCAAATTAATCAATATGGGGCAGTTCTAGAACAATATTATGCAGCTTTTTCTAGTTCTAGAAGAAATAGCAAATGTTTGTCTATTTTAGTTATCTTTAACAATGAATAGGTTGATATAGATTATATCTTATGAGAGTTATCTTTTTGCTTCCCTAATGAACTTTTTGTCTTACTGTATGAGAGTTTTCCAACCTTATTTATTTGCCCTTGAATAGGCAACAGACATAATTTTAAATTATGTTGAGTTAGTTTTATTATCCAGTTGAAATTATTCTGAAGAATATTTTTAAATGAAAGTGACGGCTTTAAAGTGTTTGTGGGGAGGAAATTAAAGTTGTTCATTTGAGTTAAGACAACTAAGAGTTCTGTCATGCTGTGCTTATAATTCAGCACATCTAGGAATGAAATTGTTGTTAAAAGAATTGATGGTAGTTCTAGGTGAGCATATAAAATCACAGAGGTGGTGATCAGCTGAGTACTTGGCAGCTCGTAGACATTACTGTAGTGTAAGTTACACTAGACACAGAGTGTGTACCACTGTGGATAAACAGCAGGCACAGACGCACAAGGTAGAACCCAAATGCTAACACGCAAGATGCCAACTTCCTTCCCCTCTGTCCCCAAGAAACCTCATAACCAGTGTAGGGGACCTTCTTTTAAACAGATTTACAGAGGTTAATTGGGCTGGGATATTTTAGATTATGTTACACATTAATGAAAATGCTGATTCTGAGCTGTCATGACTCTGGTGCTTTTTCTACCATGATAATTATTTTAAAACTTTGTCTACTGTGTTGTTGAAAACATCTTGGCAGAAAGCCTATGTGACCTGATTAAACCTATGAATTGTCAGCTGTGATCTATAGTACTCAGAAGAGGATGCTGACTGGGCGTCACTTAAGAAGTTCTTGATTTAAAAGCAAAATTAGATTGAGACTACTGCGCCTAGCACTGTAGCATCAGTGGCACATTTTTAATACTGTATTTAGTGTCTGGGTTTTGTAGTTTGCTAGCAATTGTTTAACTCTATTCATTTAATGATATAGATAAAGTATAGCTCATTACCTCATACTGTATACCTTTCTCTTCTGAAATTACATGATAAAAAGCCATCTAATCCTGTTTATTTTCTAATTTTTTGATATAACTTGTTAACTAAAATTATTTTATGGAAATTTTTATTCTGTTTAATTGTACAGAGAGAACAACCACCTTTTGATGAGTTTGTTTTATATCTCTGAAATTATTTTCTTCCTTTCTTAAAACCCCCAAATTTTTACCCATTTTGTTATGCTTCAGTCATCAAAATCTGAGAAGCTTGGATGATTAGATATTCCAAGAAGTCAAGGTTACCTTTTTCTAAGCATCCAATCTGGGATAAATTGGAGGGGGTGGTATTAGATGTTTGAGGATGCATGTAAATATTATCTTGAATAATTTTCATACTTATTCAAGCTTATTGATCAAATGTGAACAAAAAAGTTCTCAGCATGAATTGTAGTGCACTGATGTTGTTTGATCATTTTCTCAAATAAACAAAATACTCACACTATTTGTCCTGTTTCTCGCTTCTTCTCTGTCTCTTTCCTTGAAGGTCTCAGCATCAGAGGAGCCCAGGAGGAAGACCCTCCCGATCCCCAGCTAATGAGACTGGACAATATGCTTTTGGCAGAAGGGGTTTCAGGTCCTGAGAAAGGTGGGGGATCGGCGGCAGCAGCTGCAGCCGCGGCAGCCTCTGGAGGTTCTTCAGATAACTCTATTGAACACTCAGATTACAGAGCCAAATTGACCCAGATCAGACAAATCTATCACACAGAACTGGAGAAATATGAACAGGTCAGCAGCCGCCACTCTCATAGTCCTGCACAAACCCTCTATTGCTCTTCTGTTAGACCGTGCTAACCAGTTCCGAAGGCTGTGAGGGGTAGGTGTTAACTCAGAGAGTGAAAGAAAGAAGGTCGATGCACAAACCCAAGTGAGTTGTTGGAATTGTGAAATGGAGACTCTGAGATTTGGGAGGTGAAGCTAACCTTATTTTAATCCCATCTAATTGTTTTAATTTTCTTCATTCCTCACATTCACATGCCCTTAGTACCACACCTGCAGCCATTGTTCCCCTCTAATCTCACTAGTTGGTGCCCTTCTGAGCTCTGTATAATTATATTTAGTCCTGGCTCTGTTCATAAGCTTTAACAACTTTTAAAGGGGAGCATTGCAAGCTTTTACAAGCTTGTACAGTGAGCTTTTATCTCCTGTTATGTGAGCTCCAGAATCCTCCTAGGAATTAATTCTTATGGATTGTGCCAGACTACAGAAAAGGGAGCTAACTTGCAGTACTTAAATAAGCAGTTTCTGGCCTGTCTTTCTGAGCATGAGACCTCCTGGGATAATTATGGGTAGTACCCCAGGACAGGAATACCAGGCATTGTGTGCTAAATTCCTGATTATAAAGGAAATAAGATTAAAAATCCTGATCTCAGCAGTTTTATTAGCAGTCCTTCGTTGAACCTAAGATATCTTTGAATTTAAGCTGTGCCATTGGTTTATGTACTACCAAGAAAAAGTCAGACCCCTGTTTTAACTCTTACCATGCCATTGATTACAAAATGCTTCTAAACTTGAGATGCTAAAACATGGGGGAAATAAGTTTGCCCTAGATTCAATATAATAAGATAAAATTTTTGTGGTTCATTTAAAGTACACTTTTAGTTGTTAGTTTAAGGCTAAAATGTTGCTTAGTTTCAGAAACTCTCATTTGATAAGGATTCTTGTTTGAAAGGTAATAAAGAAGTCCATTATAATGAAACCTTTAAAACATACACAAAAATAAAGAGAACAATATTAGATCAACTCCTATGTATTGCCAAGTTTTAGGATCAAAAACTGGTTGCGGTGGCTCACATGTATCGTCCCAGCTACTTGGTAGACTGAGATAAGAGAATTGCTTAAGCCCAGAGATATAGACCAACGTGGGCGACATAGCAAGACCCCACTTTCAAAAACAAAAGCAAGACAACCAAACAGTTGCATATTGTTAATTTTGTAGGGTTCAACCTAAAATAAAGAGCCCCCTATACAGCTATCACCCAGGTAATCAGACGAGATCAGGCGCGTTCAGGGTGGTATGGCCGTAGACTCACCCAGGTAATCAATCAGCACTTTGCCACTCTTTATTTTGTCTACCTCTCCTACCTTGCTTTTTTTTTTTTTTTTAAGAGAGAGAGAAGAAAATCAATTTTATTTATTTTTTCATGTAGTTTTTATTTCTCCGACACTCAGTTTTGTGTGTGGTGCTGGGGTTTAATACTTTTTTTTTTTTAAAAGAGCAGTTTTGGGTTCATAGCAAAGTTAAGAGGAAGATACAGATATATCTCATATGCCTTTTTCCTGCACATATGCATAGCTTTCCCTATTGTCTGCCTCCCCTAGCAGAGTTATATTTCTTATAGTTGATGAACCTACATTGATGCATCATTACCCAAAATCTGTAGTTCACCTCAGGGCTCATTCTTGGTGCTGTGCGTTCTGTGGGTTTAGACAAATGTATACCCTTATAGGGTTATGCAGAGTATTTTCACTACCCTGAAGATCCTTTGTGCTCTTCACCCCCTCTCCCTCCATAACTCTTTCTCTACAAATCCCTGACAACCACTATTCAATTTTAATGCTGATTTTTTTCTTATAAGTTCCTTGAACACTTTCAAATAGATAGATAGGAAGAAAGAAAAGAAAGATAAAAAGAAATATATAATGGGGTTTTTCCCCCTCCATTGCCTTTTCTAATAGTCTGGATATGATGGTATTAAACAAATGCTGAATTCTATTTGAGGATGTTTTAAGGGATGGTAGAAAGATTTATGTGGTGTTATTTTAAAATGCAATGTAAATTAATATTATAAAATGTTTTCTATTTTCTGAGTAGGATTTTCTGGGACCTAAAATTTAATCTGTAGAAATAAGTTTTGGTGGAAAATATATAAATAACAATTTGGAAAATTGTCTTTTAATATACATGAAAAAAATTCAGCCTTCTGATTTGACATATGAAAAATTGAGAGTAAACAAAATAAGTCATGGTTGAGAAGGTTGCCCTGAGCATAAACAGTAGAGAACGGTTCTAATTTGTAGTATAATCCTGATTGCATGACTTTATGTAAATACATCTATATGTATTTACTAGGTAAATACCACTAGTCCCAGTCACCTTGTGTGACTGAACAATTGAAGTGGTTCCTTTACCCTTTCCCCACCACCCTGCCCTGTCCCCGCACCATGTTTCTTCACACCTGACTTCTTACTTTCTCCATATGGCCCTGTTAGAGTTGAAGAAGCTGGCTTCACTTGATGGCCAGCACCTGAGCCTCATGGTTTTAGAAATGTTCCCTAACAATTTCCCATGAGAATTTTAGTAAGCCTAATTTTGGCTAATACTGGAATCACACCAAGATTTTTTGTTTTGATGATTTGTGGGTTTTGATTTTCCTATAAAAAAACACATATTACTTACAAGTTCTACATAAATTAACCTTTTTGTACTTTTGGGTTAGATATAAAAATTGGGAAATAACAAATTAAAAATGTTATGAGTCTTATTTCTAGATAGTCAGTAGTCTGATAACCATTAAAATGTACATTTCCTTTCTTGTTTTTAATGCTTTTAGAAGGAAAAAGTATAAATATATGAAATCTGTGCACCATTATGCGCAAATAAATAATGGGGTATGATGACCAGTTGTCAGACTCATCAGAATCACTTTTTTCCTATAGGTTCTGAATTGTTTTAGAAATTGTGTAGCAGCATTTAGTTCCCTTTAACGGTCTTTGAACTTGGCTTTTATAGCGCTTCTGCCTAAGTTTTTAAGAACAGTGAATTTTGACACAAAACAGTCCACTTTTCCTTTCAGTTCTTGAGGGTACAAGAACATCTGGATTTCAGGGTTATGCTTTGGTGTTACTAGAATGGTGAAACAAATTCAAAGGGGCGAAGTGGTGACTTCTCTAAAATAAATCCATTGTAATTTCCATCTTGTAGGTGAGACAGTGGGATTTAGAGAGGTTAAATGCTCTGTCCAACATTGGTTAGTGTTAGAATCAGGCATTGCAGTCACTTCACAATATGCTCTCCTTGCCCATTGGATCGTACTGCTACCCACATAGAACTGAAAAGTCACTCAGATATATTCTGGTTTTCTCCAGTTTGTTCATGTTGAACTGCATTTGAAATGGGAACAGCAGATGGAGAACTATTTTAATTACTTTCCAAAAATTATTTTTCTTCCTAAGAGTAATAATGAGTACTCTGAATGGCCAAAAGCTTATCAGTAAATAGGAAGAACATATATGTTAAGGCAGAGAGGATTTATTAAAAATTTGTGTTGAGCCTTACTAAAAGAAATAAACTACTTTGGAATCTTAAGTTATTCACTCCACTGTGTTGTGCAGTGAAGCTGTAATGAAAATGTATCTGAAGTCTGTTTAGATTTAGATTGCCATAAAATTAACAAACACCACCACTACGGTAAATTAAAATACCTTCTAAGCATAGCCGCATTTACAAAGCTAAGCAGACTACAATTACAGTTTGAGCAAAATCATATCCAAGCTACAAGTCTCACTTTTATGTATGTATGTTAGGTATGGTATTATCTCTAAAATCACCCCCTTCCCGAAAGTGTTCTTTGATTATGTCTTAATTACGTAAGCTCAGATTTAATGATTCTTGATGAGCAACACCGAAATTCATTTGCATATGCTTTTGAAATGTTAGGCACAGAATATATGTTAAAGTAAGATTCTTGACATTACTACCATCAAAAGGAAACAAAACTATTTTACTTGGGTTTACTTGTTGATTCTGACACCCAGAAAAAAAAAATGACATTTTTCCAAAGCTTGCAAAAACGGTTGTATAATACTTTGTCTCAGGTGCATTGCTTTTTTCTAGCTGAGAAAAACCTGGTTGCTTCTTTCTATTCTTGTTGATAAGCTTCAGGTTTTGAAAAATGCTTTTACTCTATGTTTCAGATGTGTTCTTGTGATTTAAAGGCCCAACTGTTACAATAGCTGAATTCCTAACGAATTTAAGCCAGTGGTTATAAGGAAGCCTTGCTTTTAAGAATTGAAGACCCTCAATTAAACTAGCTTTTCTTAATTTCTCTACTTATCCACCCAAAGAAAGTGGACACATCTTGTTTGTGAATGAGATTTGACCCTGACATTTGTTCAAGGAAAGATATGTTATGCTCTATGCAGTTCTCCCACTTCGGTTGTAGCAGAAGAAATGCTTGTACACAGGCAATTCACTTTATAATTTACAGCTGCTATAATAGAGATGACATATTGAAAGCTATCTACTATAATTATATTGAAATACATTTTTGCTGAAGGCAAAAGTGTTGTAAGGTTCCTAATCCATCCTAGGCATCAGGGAACCTGCTTTCTGAGTTCATAGATGTCTTTTGGATTCACCCCAAATCCAACAACGTGAATGAAGCATATACACTGAATATGCTCAAGACCAATCAGGTATCATTTGGCAGTAACAAAAGACTGCAAAGGATTTACAACTCAGAGATTGCAGAAGATTGTTGGGAATGGAGAATGAGTGCAGGATTTAACCATCACAGAGGTGCATCTTTGTGCTTTTCTGAGGATCTCTGATTATGTGTTTATATTTGCCAACAAAATCACCTTTTCTGGTAAAAGGAATTTTCTTTCATTAGGTTAAAAATGCTGTTGTTATTACAGTAGAGGTTGTGCAGCCCACAAATGCCTAATTCCATTTTTCCATTCTTAATAATTAAGCAGGATAGACAAAGTATACTACCTGTATAAACTTTTTATTTCATGTTTCCAGTTATGATTTTTTAAAGTTCATTGCTCCAAGGAAATGATTTTAAAAAAATAAAAACAGGGTCTTTCTAAGTTGCTGAGGCTGGCCTCCAGCGTGAGATCCTGTTGCCTCAGCCTGTCAGGTAGCAGGAGTCACAGGCATACACCATGATACCTGACTTCTTGTTGGCTTTCATGGTGAGGCTTTTCCTAAGCTTGAAAGGAGTATTTGAGTATTTCTTTTTTGTCCTGAGTTACTAGTTGATTGACTCAGTATACCAACTGTATTTTTGACCCCAGACTTAATTAATAAAATGAGTTGTTTTATATTTGGATACTTTTTTTCAACTTTGGAAGCACTGTTTACATTTATTCAGAAAATGAGAAGGCAAAACTATATTAGGTAACCAGAGTAGGGACTTAATGACAGACACACAAAATATGAGTTTCGTAAAATTGCCATTTTTATTGTCAACAATTGCCATTTATTAGGTATTTGTTATATTACAAAGAAATTAGTATACATGATATAACATGAACCTTACAAAACTCTCATGAGATAGGTCCCTAAACCATGTGATTAGGTAAAAAGTGTTGAGGTATAACAGATATTTTGTCGTTGTGACTGTTTCTTTGGCATATTGATCTCATCACAACTGGCTTAGACAAAACTATTTTTTTTATTTCCAAATACGTACAATTTGTTATTAACAAACATATAATAAATATTAAAATCTGTAATATTAGACCAGAGTTACATGCAAAGTTTTATTCCTTTGGTCAACAGTGGATTTTAGAGGGGCTGGAGCAGTGGCTCAGCGGTTACAGCACTTGCCTGGCATGCACAAGGATGCAGGTTCAAACCCCAGCACCACATATACAACGAAGTGTCAGAGCAATGAAAGCCACATGAAAAACTAAATAAAATTGATATTCCCTCTCTGTCCCTCTCTATTTAAAAAAAAAAAAAAAGGATTTTAGAATAGGGGATGTTATGATTTGTTGTCTACACATTCCCTAGATGGGTGTAAAGAACAATTCAGTTTTTAGAATTTATCTCTGACTCATTTTAAAATGTCCTCTAAAATCAGTGTATGGCCACTGTCTATTTTGTATTTTACATTCATTTATGTGAACTTCAAGATAAGAAAAGGGTTAAATCTTGGATCTACAACTGAATAAAGCACTGTCACAAAATGAAGAAAGCACCAAGTGCTTTCATTTTGTGTAAATCAAATATGTGCAGATATTGAGGAGACAGTTTAGCCCAAGATACTACTAATACATCTAGAATCCAAATCTTTCAAGGACTCAGTTATTACTTGGTTTTAATTGCTTGAGGAGAAAGGAACAAATGGCAAAGGGAAAGGCTCTTGATAAGAATTGATTAGAAATATTTTTTATTGTATGATGTCTTCCATGCTTTATGTGAACTATGTATGTTTTAAAACATGCAAGCAAAAATGCATCCACGTTTACAACATCTGAATTAAAAGGAAAAGAGATTTTGATCAATGTTCTAATCGGAAAATTCAAGAAATGAAAATTCTCATTTCCTAAGTATTCCAGTGAACCAAGGTGTATCTACATTTATATCATGGACATTGACCAGAAAGTTCTTAACTGACAATTCCACTTAGCAATAAAATAATGAAAGATTTCTCTAGATGTCTATTTAATAAAATAGTCTTAGGTGTGATGAAGGACATGACAGGTGTTTGAAGTAAGCTTTCTGTATTCTGAACAGCATTAGTACTAGAATGTTTGAATCGCCCTTTTGTCCAACTCTGCAGTCATTTGATCATTCCTGCTGCATTTGTTTGTTTAAAAATGTGTACCTTTTACAGAGTAGATGAGGCAGTGATGTGCTCTGTTCTGAAACTGGTACAGATGATGCTGTAAATGAGGCTGTAATTTACTTTCCGTGGAATAAAGGGGAAAAAATCACTTTGCCTAAAATGTATGCATCTTTCTTAAGGGTGTACCCAGATTTTAATTATCTAAATGTAAATACTTAACGAATTTTACTTAGAGTAATGAGCTAAAGTGCATACTACATAAATGAGATGTTCTAATTAATCATGTATGAACTACTGGTTTGAAGAAAAGCTATGTGAATTCTGTGAATGTTGGGCTATTGCCAAATTGCTAATCAGCATTTACATTCATAGATAGCTTCAGTTAATAAGTTGTGAGGCATTCAGCAAATGTTTTAGGAAATTATGACTTTTTAGATACAGAAACTTTTTACTTTTAACAGTTTTTGCTCATATGAGCCTTTGGATGCTTCATAGAAACCAGACAGACATCCACTATGGAGAGGTTAAAATTCAACCAGACAAAAACTAAGAGATCTAACATCTTAGGTATCATTCACATAAGAGTCCTGCATTATTTACTAACACTGTGCTCTGCCATTGATATGTATCCATAATGTGTGACTGGTTTGTAGCAATTACAAAGTTACATATGCAAATCAGAGGTGCTTCTATATATATTCATTCCACTGTGGCAGTTCTCCAACTTCTCAATCACAGGACTCAGACTCTTGAAGAAAATTATTGGAGGACCCCCTACCACCCCAAAGAGCTTTTGCTTGGTGGATTTTATCTTTCAAAATTTGTAATAATAGAAATTAAAGCTAGAAAAATTCAAAGTATTTATCAGTTAATTTAAGAATAATAGAAGCAATTGCTTGTTAACTAAAATAGCATTAAAACTTTTTTGAAAAAAAACCCCTTCAATTTAGTGAGAAGAATGGCATTGCTTTTACATTTTTGCAGACTTTTTAATGTTGGGCATAAGAGAAGTCAGCTTGATTCTCATAACTGCTTCTGCAATCTATTATATGGCTGAAGTACGTGAAGAACATTTAGCCTCATGTACATTTTTGGAAAGGAAAGGGGTATATTATTAGTTTTTTCAGATAATCGTAGATTTTTTAATAATATTTAGACAAGTTGTAGCTTTATAAAGGTTAGTTTTGAGGTGAAATCTGGAACCACATCAAGGAACTTTTTTTTCCTTTTTTTTTTTCAGGGCTGAGGACTGAACTTGAGGCCTTGCGCGTGCTAGGCGAGCACTCTGCCATTGAGCTAAATACCCAACCCCTCAAGAAACTTTTTGGGCCCTCCTTCAAAATCCATTTGTCTAGTCTGCACTTCTTCTACATATGCATGCTTTAAAACATGATACGTTGATCATTTAGAAAGTATCGGTTCGTTGAATATGGAGTATCTTCCAAATGTTAACACATTTCATTGTACAGTACCTAAGTATATGTATATATTAATATTAACAGTAAACTAATCAGAAAGTCTGCAGGAAAACTGTCAAGTTCACAGTATAATGCAAGTTTTCCAAAATTCTGATTTCCACTTGAAAACTAAAATTTTATCCTGGGTACAGGTTCTGCCAGCTATTTTCTTTTACATGACAGGCTCACTTGGTTCATTTTGAGAAAACATGTGCCAGCTACCCAACTCCAAATAATCATAATTTATCAATTTTGTTTTCAAGTAAAAACTTTCTGTGAAAAAAGTGACTTCAGCTCAGAGTGCCTCTTCTTAAGGCAGTGGTCCTTTGGTAGTAGCAGAAATGCTTTTTGTGTGCTTCTTGTTTTGTCACACAAAGAATATTAAAGATATACTCAAGGATTGAGATGCAAAGATGAATAATTTCTAATGCTTCACCAAGGACATTTGTAAGTGAAACTGGCCTGTGTGTTTATAAATGTGTGTGGTGAAGAATAAAAAATAAACCTATCAAGGATTACCTAGTATAGTGTCTCCTAAAAGGGTTTCTTAATTTATAGGTCCACAAGAAGTTCTAGAGCTGTGCTGTCCCATACACCAGTCCTCATATATAGCTAGTAAGCACTCAGAGTTGACCTAGTCTGAATAGAGATGTGAAATACCTTAGTAACCATTTTTATTTTTCAAACACTGATTGCATATTGAAATGTTTTTCATACACTGGGTTAAATCAAATATGTTGTTAAAATGTATTTTTTGAAATGTTGACTCCTAGAGGATTTTAAAAATTTTATATGTTATTTACTATATACTTTTATTAGGCAGCTCTGTTCTGGAGATTAGAATTTGGGTGGCCAAATTTGGTAAAGATGGGAATATTATTTCTCCTCCATGTATATTGGCATAGAAATACTGACTAGTGCTGCCCCTCCCCCAAAATTATCTTAAAATCTTGGTTACTCCATTAGTCCCCAAACTCTGTCTTTTTGTACCATGTGTTAACATTCTATGGAAGTAGGTATGAAACTGTAGACTTTGCTAATACCAGTTTGGAGGAACAATTTAAATTTAATTTTCTTCATTTTGCTGATGAGAAAACTAAAGGCAAAGGTTGTCAAATTATATAATTTGGAAATTACATGAACATATCCTTAGGGAAAGTTTAAGAAAAATATATATACATATATTTCTTGGCTAAGTGACCAGTTGTTTTCCACTTGGCATAAGATAATTCAAATTGATAATATACTGGGGGAAATCTTAAATTTACTTTTAAGCAATTTTGGTTTCTTTAAAGATAGAAAAATTCTGGTTTTAGTCTACAGAATTTTTAAATATTTTACCATATCATAACCTCAAACAATAATTATTAACTTTTTTTTAGTTATAGACTGAGAATCTGAAAAAAAAAACTTAACAAAAATTGCAGATGCTCATCTCGGAAATACAGCTGTGCATACAAGTGGCGTACAGTTTTAGGGGCCACAGATGTCCTAACCCTTTCCGTGAACTGAGGTTCAGAATCTTACTCTTGATGTTCAGGGGCCACAGACTCCCCATATGAACCTCCCTTACTCTCATTCTTGAGTGGTGGTGGGAAAGCCCACCAGTCCCCCGGGGGTGTCTATCCAGTGCCTGCTGTGTATGTATATTGCACAGTTCTGTACTCTAAGAATCCCATAGGTATAATGCAGGGTAACTGCTCAGAAGGAACTTAAAATTTCTGAAGATTTGAGCATATTTCAAAGAAAAAAAAAACTTCAAATAAATGGTAAGAAGACTCATTTTACCTCACCTTAGAAATATTTATAGTAAAACTCTGTAAAAGCTTAAAGTGAAATACACCGTATACTTGAAAGGTTAGTTCTCCAATGAGCAGTTAGAAAAACCACCACATGCTATCTGTGAGCAGTGTTCAGGTTATCTGTGGGGAAGTGGACATGATTATAGCTTCAAAATGTGTCTTGCCTTGATTGATGATACTTCTGTCTGCCTACCCTACCAGGGGCATTTGTGAAGTAGGATGCAGAATCTTGCATCCTGTTTTTTGTTTGTTTGTTTGTTTGTTTTAAGAGAGAGAGAATCAGTTTTATTTAGTTTTTCGTGTGGCTTTCATTGCTCCGACACTTCGTAGTGTATATGGTGCTGGGATTGGAACCCGCGTCCCTGCATGTGTGAGGAAGCACAGAAACCAGTGAGCCACCGCTACAGCTCGCCTATCGTGTCTTTTTAACGAAAATGCTAGATGTTGGTTTTGTTGAGGAGTGTAGACTGATGCCTTATTTACCAGCAAATACTGAATTTCAATGTAGGACCAGTTACACAGTCTTGTAGATCTGAAAGAGTGTGGGGGAACTGCAAGAGACAGCGTCTAGGAGTTGTTGGCTGAAAAGGTTGAGTCCTGAGTCTGATTCTGATTTTCCTGCTGCCCCTCCCTAGAATAGCTGAGCTTCCTTTACCGGCATGACTGCAGCCGAATTTATACTAGGTTATTGACATACTTGCTATGTGCTAATTCAACCCTGAGTCCTGGGCTTGGAAGTGTGCCTCAGTGGTAGAGCTCATGCTTAGCACACCTGAGACCCTGGGTGCAATCCCCAACTCCAACCCAAACAAAATACTAGGCCTTCCTTTTCTCTACATAGTCTCTCTGTTCCTACTAGCCATTCTCTGATGTTGCTACATATTGCTAGGGGGTTTTTTTGTACCCAGAATTTCTTCTGACTTCTCCCTTTATCTACTTTTCAGATACTCTACCCATTCTTTAAAGCCCAACATTATTTCTGCCATGAGTCCTCCAGATGAGAATACTCCTTCCTTGGAACTTATGAATCCCTTATTAATATCTTCCTGTTACATTTTGTACTTATTTCTCGTGTGAAAATTAGGGTTTTGTTTCGTTTTTGTTGTTTTTGTTTGTTTATTTGTTTTAATGTTTGTTTCACTGAAGACCAGATCTGCATCTTTCTTGTTTCTGTGTCTCTTACAGCATGTAGAAGGGTTTGAAATTTGTAGTAAACACTTGTAACTAAATATAAAATACTAGAGGGGGTAGAGAAAAGAGATAACATGCATCTTCCAATGGGAAAACCTTATTTTGGAATTAGAACAAGGAGGGGTTGAAAGGATAGTTGAGAGCTGTGTCTTCTTTGCATGTCTGACTATTCAGTTTCAGAATTCTTCCTGCCCCATGTAGTTATACCACTGCTATTTCCTAAGTGTGTCTTAGTTTTCATTTTACCTTACCCACTACACAATGGCATTAATGATAGCAAATGAGATGGAAATTCAATTCAGATGAGTTAATGTCTGGGTGTGGTAATATAAAATACTAGTTTCCTAAGGAGTGATTTTTTTTTTCCCCTGTTACAGGCATGTAATGAATTTACTACACATGTGATGAACCTTCTCCGAGAACAGAGTAGAACACGTCCCATTTCCCCAAAAGAGATTGAAAGAATGGTGGGCATCATCCATCGAAAATTTAGTTCCATTCAGATGCAGCTCAAACAAAGCACTTGTGAAGCAGTTATGATTCTAAGATCAAGGTTCCTTGATGCCAGGTATGTGAGGCCATGAATTTTTGTATGGCTCCCCCTTCACTCTTTGTGTATTGTTTTCTGTAAAGCTGGCCAATTGGTCTTAGATTCTTTAATTTGGCTGTAGTATCTTTTCGCTACAGTAGACAGAGAGCCAGCCTCAAGGGGCCTGCACTGTCACATCTTGTCTGATCCTGGGAGTGCAGTTTGCTGCCAGTTTAGTACCTGGGAAATTCATGGTATTGGTACTGCTGCTGATGACTATAGATGTATGTGGCCATTTATTTCTGACACTGAAAAGTATTTTTAAGGACTATTTTTTGCATGAAATTCTACTTTAATAAGTGTTTTCTAAGAATTTCTTAATGTTTATGATGCTTATGCATGTTATTTGACAATACTTGGTGACAGTGATATTCCTAAGAAAGATGTGGTATTAAGAGCATTTATCAGAAAACCCCAAACTCTATAAGATTAGGTAGGAAAGCCTATAAATTTCTCCTATAAGGATGAAAATGTCCCTTTTATCTGAAGTTTTCACCAAACTTCACAGGATTAGGTAAAACATTGTTTATGGTAATAAATTACATATGGTGACCTACTGAGTGACACAGAAGAATAGTCAAGGTCCTGGTATAGATTGCCTCTGTAGGGATGCCTATTGGTCATTGCTATAGCTAATGATCAATCCTCAGCTTTAGAAAAGAGCTGCTATTTTGTTTTATTTTCACAAATCTGACAAGTGATCATTTTTGTCCAAATTTCATTATATTAAAGGAAATATTAGTCACCTGTCCCCATCCTTACTTCCCTCCAGCCCATCCTCCTTATCCCTTCTCTGCAGTATCACGCCGATAACCTGATGCTTTGTTTAAAACCTGTGGTAGCTTATTGGGGCTGGGAAGTATGTGGCTCAGGGGTGGGCCCTGGGTTCAATCCCTAACATCAGACAAGAGCTTGTCATTGTTGGGATAACTCACATACACAC
This sequence comes from Aplodontia rufa, assembly GCA_004027875.1. Taxonomy (NCBI): domain Eukaryota; kingdom Metazoa; phylum Chordata; class Mammalia; order Rodentia; family Aplodontiidae; genus Aplodontia; species Aplodontia rufa. Next base: position 49,265 of record PVKS010008889.1, on the reverse strand, counting down.
TCCTTAATTTGGTATTTAAGGCCTTCTCTGACCTGTCTTTGCCTGAATTGCCTTTTTCTTGTGAAGATTTTCAGTTTTATTATTTTTGTCTACTTAAAAAAATACCAAGTTCATTATGGAGAATACATAAACGTAGGATAAAAGGCAACCACATTTTTTGCCACCTAAAGAAAAAAATAATCACATACATGTTTTAGTATATTTCCGTCTAATTTTTTGTTTTGGGGTCTTTTTGTTTAAAGTTTTTGGGATGGTTCAATATACATAATTTGGTCTGCTTTTTAGAGATTTTTACCATGCATACATACACATTTTTCATTTAGTATAAGCTTTAATTTTGGAGAGCATTTTGGTAGTTGAAGTCTACCAAATGGATTTATAGTAAGTAATTTAACTAGCATTAGCTTATTTTTTTTAGCATGTAAGTTATAGCTATCAGTTTCCTTTGTAATTACATCCTTCCTTCCTTTGCCTTCTTTCCGTAAATACTTATTTGTACCGAGGAGATAGTAGTAAACAAGATAGGTTAATGTACGTGGCCCACCTGAGCTTACATTCTACTAGAGGAAGCAGGTAGCAAGCAAGTAAGCAAGTACACAACAGTGTTCTATTCAGTGGTATAATAGAGTGGCAGTGCTGTGAAGAAAGATAAAGGGAGGTGAGGAGAATGATGGAGGAATTGCCCGGCGCTATTTTAGACAGACTTTTATTGAAACTAGTGTATTAGTGAAAATCTTTATGCATTGATCCTTTTGACCTTTAGATTTATTTCTTAAGGATTAATTCTCTGTAATGAAATTATTAAATTGGTATTGGAATTTTTTTTACTTTTCTTGCAGTTTTTCATGAACATTTCTTTTCTCCTCTAATAAGCCACACAGTCACTGAAAGCCAAGACTTGATACATTTTCACTCACCACTACTATAACCAGCACCTTATGTGTATTCAGCTGCAAATAAATAATTTATTGATTGGCCAGATAAAAGGATATTTCCACTTAATATTCCTAATAGTGGAAATCAAAGTTAGGAGGTACCATTAGAAAATAAACAAAAACCATTTCAAATTGCTTGTCAAATTTGAGCATTTTAATAAAAAATATTAGGTAACAAAACATTAGGTAACAAAGTACCTGTGAAAAGAAGGACTCCTTCCTAACAATTGGTGTCCTTATTTCTGCCGATACTTTTCCATTCTTGTCAACATGCATGATTTTTTTGCGTAACTGCATTCATAATGTATATACCTAAATGATTTCTTTTTCTTCCAAGAAGAGAAAGTATGTTAACAGCCTTGATTGAGCAGAGCCAGGAGGGAGTGGCAGAGCTTTGAAGCAGCTCCTTTTCCCACAGAGACTGCTGTTAGTACACTGTGATACCCATGGGACTCAGCCCTGGGACTGATGGGTCTCTGCACACTCGCCTGAGGCGTAGCCATTTAGAGTGAAGTGAAGGGGTGGCGGGGAGTGAGACTGAGGGGAAATGCTTAATGGGCGTTTTCTACAGGATGTTTTTCTGCAAAATAAATAAAGTATAAGACCTTATTCTCTCCTATGCCTTCAAGTGAATGCAAATACTAAGCTTTGGTTCCATGTATTCTTGCAGTGCCTCTTAGCAAGCCCCCTGTACTGAGAAGGCAGGCTTGTTCTGCTCTAGGCAAGCATGTTCATTCAGACATATACCTGTGCTCACTCTGCCTTTTGTTTAGGCCATGCTCATGTTTTCTTGACAACTGGACAAGCCGAAGCATGCAGCAGTACAAACCAGTTAAGAATAGATTTGTGTAGGTTCCTTGCTTTTTTAATAGAGGTGCTATAATTTGGGCTTTTGAATATGATATCATGTATTCGGTTCTGCCTGTGATTTGTTCTCTGAGGCTTTTTGATATTTGCTAAAACTTTGCCCAGGCAAAATCTGTGTGAGCCAGACTTCTCTTTGCTTTCCCAATTAGGTTTCTTCTCATTGCTTCTTTCACATGTCCCCATTTCCCAAACATAAACTCTTGTGTCATTTACTCTACTTACCCTGGGCCTTTTTGCTGAGTTCCATGTTGTAGACTGGGAATCACAAACTCACACACGTATAGTGGAATTGAGTGGAGTGACTGGATTGGAGATATACTAATGGCTAGACCATCAGGTACCTATCTAAGAGGATAGCCATCACACAGCTTTTGCTCCTAGCTGCCTTCTGAGAAAGTGGGCCTGGACTGACTGATCTTCTAAGCCAGAGACCTAGATTTTTATGAGCAGGTCGTTACTATGTATTCTCAACAAGTAAGGTCTATGGGCCACGAAATGCCTGCAGGTTCAATACATTGAGCATCTATTCTAGACCTTTTTACCCTACTTAGCTTGCTACCAGTTCAGCAGTGTGCCTGTTCTTCATACCCTACTTAGGGCCTTGTCTTTCTTTTCAAGCCATGCATGATCCCTACAAAAATACTAATTGCTTTTCTTCTTAGCATGTTTCTCATCCTTATTTTCCCTCATCACCTTCTTCACCCAGGTCATCATTAAATCCTGTGGATTTTAATCCCCAAATAGATTGTGAATCTCATCTTCATTCCTCAGGAAACAATGGTTAAACCCTCCAAAAAATTTCTGAAATTAAGAAATTTCAGGCCTTAAAGCTGAGATGTTTTGATCAGATCTAGATTTCTCACTCCCTTGATTCTCCTTAAGTGTTGAAACATGGATTGCATATTTCCCTGCCATGCAAGTGACATTGTGGTATCTAGAAGAACCCCAGATGCCACACACCTTTACAGCTGTCTCTTCTGAGTGTTGAATGTCACTGTTGAGGAGATCATAAAGATTATTTAGAAGATAATAATAAGAAAATTACCCGGGGAGGGTATTTTCCAGTTACTGGAGAATCTAAACTAAAATGAAATCTGACAGATGCTAATTTTCAGAGGAATTCTTTAAAATGTTAATAATAATAGCCAAATATAAATAGCTTTTTTACTTCTTGGAATAAATTGTTAGTTAATTCTTGATCTCCTGACATTCTGCCACCCCACTCCCAGCAAAAGGAAAATTTTCCTCCTCTACTCTTACTCTTGTGAGGAAATCACACCCAAGTCCAGGCTGTTGCTTATCCCTCCTTGGTATGTTTCTTTCCCTTACTTTCCTTTTCTGTCTCCCACATCCACTTCTTCCATCCAATCCATCGTCAAGTCCTGTTGCTTTTACTCTTCAGATAGATCTTGAATCTTCTGTGACTCTCACCCTGTGCCAACTTTCATCTTCAGTTTGACTAGTGTAACCATCTTTTTGAATGATCTTTACATTTTCTCTTGTGCCCTCCTCACCTTTCCTCAGCAGTCAGAATCATCTTTTAAAAACATAGAAACTTAAACCTTAAGTAGGTTCCTATGACATTTAGACTAAAATCCAAATGTTCTTGTAGGGTGCACTAAGCCTCTAAATGTGGCCCTTCTCATCCTTCCAGACCATCTTACTCATTCCCTGCCTCTTTCTGTGCTTCAACCTCCTGTAGCCCTTGTCTGTTTATTCCCTGTGGATTTTTATTTAATACCTAGAACACATTAGGTACCCAACAATATTGTTGAATAAATTAAAGAATGAAATTAATTGTGCTTCACATTCTAGTATTTTTCTTGGTACATCTTATAGTGAGTTGGATAGTGTTTTGGAGGATACCTGGAATACAATTCACAATATCCTGGTGATAAATTAGACCCTAAGAATGTTGTAAAAGTATGATAGTAATTAATCTGTTCTTTGGTTGGTGTTAATTGAAACTGTATTTTTTTTCTTTTCTTTCTCTCGCTCTTCATAGACGGAAAAGACGTAACTTCAGTAAACAGGCCACAGAAATATTGAATGAATATTTTTACTCACACCTCAGCAACCCCTACCCCAGTGAAGAAGCCAAAGAGGAGCTGGCCAAGAAATGCAGCATCACAGTGTCACAGGTGAGAGAGGACCTGAGCAGTCTGTCCTGTTCTCTGGTGCAGGATTCCTGTTCCGTCCTCAGGGCCTTATCATTCAATGTCATATCCAAATTTCCATTGTCAAAGAAAATAGAAGGAAAATCTAGATATTTTCACATTTTTATGCAAGATCTTAACACTTTTATAATAGTTTTAAAACCCTAAGTGGCAAAGAATCAAGATTCTCCTCAGGGTAAATCTTCTATAGATAGGGCATAAACACTCCATGGTGAGAGACACAGTTAGCACTTAGGTAACTCTCCAGTAAATGGTATGGACCCCTGGTTTCCCTGACTGAGAGGACTGACCTAAGCTTCTGCTACTGAGAAACTGATTTGTTTCTGAAAGGAAATTTAATATAACTCTTTGGTGAAAGCTGTGAGGAATTTACCAAGCCCCTTTTTGGTAACTGTGTTATGATTGAGTTCCAAGGATTTCTTTGCTTCTTTCCTTGTTTCCGTTAAACAGAGCAATTAAGTTTATGGCAGTCAGAGTTGTCATTGTTTGTTTATTTATTTAAGACAGAGAGAAACAATTTTATTTATTTTTTCATCTGGCCTGTGTTTCTCCAACATGTAGTTGTGTATGTTGTGCTGGGGTTCAAACTTAAGTCCTTGCACATGCCAGGCATGCACTTTAACTGCTGAACCACTGCATTTTTTTAATGTCCCTTTGTAATCACCTATGGCCTTGAAATTTACTTACATACTCTAACAACAATGTTTAGTTTTAGACAAATAGACTGATTTATATTGAGAATTGGACATACTTTAGTAAGTACACAAACAACTGTATCTCCTTAAAATATAAGTAGACAGCCCTCCATATCCATTGAAAAAAATTTCATCTGTACTCAATGTGTACAGACTTTTTTTGTATCATTATTCCCTAAACAGTATAATAATTATTTATATAGTATTTACATTGTATTAGTTATTGTAAATAATCTACAGATGATTTAAATATATAGGGGAATATGTGTAGGTTAAATGTAAATTTTGTGCCATTTTATATAAGAGACTTCAACATCCTCAGATTTTGCTATCCTTGGGGAATTCTGGAACTAATCCCCCATGGACAACAAAGGATGACTCTGTGTGTGTGGGGTGTGTGTGTGTGTGTGTGTGTGTGTATGCATGAGTACACACATGCATATATGTACTTGCACACATATACATGCGTATCTGCACACTATATGTACACATGTATATGTGTGTAAACATGCACATATATACACATGTGTGTTATCTAACCGGTTATATAAACATGTATGTATATACACACGTACATGCATATACACACACACTTTTTTGGGGGGGACTCAGGATTGAACCCCAGGGGCACTTAATTGCTGAGCCACTCCCTCAGCTCTTTTTATATGGCTGCATATTTTACTGGCATTATCTCTGAAATACAATTTTTATTCAAGTATTTTTATTTATTTTTGTTTATATTGATATTTGGTCAGCATTTCTTTTTTTTTTTTCAAGAGAGAGAGAGAATCAGTTTTATTTTATTTTTCATGTGGCTTTCGTTGCTCCAACACTTCATTGTGTACATGGTGCTAGGTAGGGTTCAGACTCATCTCCTCACGCGTGCCAGGCAAGCACCATAACCGCTGAGCCACCACTCCAGCCCCAGCATTTCTTTATTGCATGCAGAAATCATAGTTTTATCAATCAGTTTTTACAATGGAACATAAGGGAAAGCTGACTCTTTGCGGAAATTTCAGTGTTCTCTAGGAGTCAGGTAATCAAAAATTTAAAAGCAGTTTCTAAATAAATACTAGTGCTATACCTAGGAAGTGTAGGATACTAAAGACCTCCTTCAAATTCCAACAAGAATCTCATATCAGTGTTTTAAGTAATTGTTATATAAGATAACAGGGTCTGGGTTTAATATGATTTTTCACTCCCTATTTTAGCCTTTGTTTCCATAGAATCTCTAGCAAACCTTGATTGCATTTATAATTAAGACTTCATGTAAGGTTTATTGTCATTCTCTTATATGAGATAGTGGTATATTTTTATTTCTTTTTCCTAGTTAGAAATGAAATATAATTGATTTGGATTGCTAGCGGACAAAGACTTACATTACAGAAAATTTTAGGATCTTAGTTATATGGTACTCACTACCACTTGAAGTTCCGAGTATAATATGTGGGGTCAGATGGGGAAAACCTTAGCAGAAGTATATTCTTTCAGCTGGGTTTCTTGAGTGTGCTTTCCCCCCAAACATTAGTGAAAGGATTAGGCTCATCCTGAACAGCAGGTGATGAAGCCAAGTCTAGTTTTCCAATTCTCATAACTACTTTATGACAGAATTTGAAAGTTTAGTGGGGATTGAACCCAGGGACACTCTACCAGTGAGCTACACCTCCAGCTATTTTTAAGACAGGGCCTCACTAAGTTGCCGAGGCTGGCCTTCTCACAGCCCTTCTGCCCCAGCCCCTACATTGTGGGGATAACACATGTATGCCACTATTGTGTATCCAATTTAAATTAAAGTTCTGCTTTCATTTTTTTTGTTGTTTTTTACAACAAAGTATGCATACCATTGGAGAATAACACAAATTATGCATCTTTTTCAAAAATACTGTACCCTGGCTGAGCACAGTGGTGCACACTGGTAATCCCATTGACTCGGGGAACTGTGACTAGAAGATTGTAAATTAGAGATTTAGTGAGATCCTGTCTCAAAATAAGAAATTTTTTTTTAAGGGGTGGGGATGTAATTTAACGATAGACTGCTTTTAGCACGCATGAGACCCTTTGATAAGTCCTGTGTAACACACATGCACACAAAGCCAGTGTAATCTGGTTTTTTCATTAGTGATTGTACTTAACTCTTTAGGTATGGTGTAGGACTTCATCAGTATGTATTTGTGGAATAAGGTAAGTGTTAAAAACCTTTCCTTCTGGTTGTTCTAAGTTAAGGACCTTTCCTTTCTAAGATTGGTTAGGTTTTGAACTTTTTGTAGCCATTGCTGAGAAAAAGGTAGAGATCGTTTCCCTGCAACAATCCCCCCCACCATCTATGAAGTGGATGAAATGATGTTATCATTTTAACTATTAAAGGCATCATTGCTAGTCTTGTAAATTAATGGCCTTTTAAGTTGGTTAGAGACTTTCTGTTTTAAACCAGACAAGTCAGCTACCTTGAAAAGAGAAAAAAAAATTGTTTATAATTTAAATCATAAAGAAGTAGATTTAAATTTAAAATGCAAAAATTGTTCACATACAAACCTAACTTTAAAAATACTGAAATACACTGAAAATAGGCAATAGGAACAAGACAATTTTTGCTAGATTTAGTGTATATGAAACTGAAGCTTCCTGCTATTACTTAAAATATGTATTATGATTAAGAGGAGAATCTTTGGAAGAAGTAAGGAAATATCTTTAGTACTTTAAAGGTAGGTCAGAATTTCCTTTCTTTCTTTCTTTTAAGAGAGAAAGAACAGGAAAGAAAGAATCAATTTTATTCATTTTTCATGTGGATTTTATTACTCTGACACTTCATGGTGCTGGGGTTCAAACCTGTGTCTTTGCACATGCAAGGTAAGCGCTGTAACCACTGAGCCACTGCTAGCCCAGGTCAGAATTTCTTAAACAAGACATAAAAAATGTAAGCAAGAAAAAGACGGATAAATTCAGTGTAGAATTTTTGTTACTAAAGCACTTAATCATGATGCAGCTGTATCAGTAAAGACTGGATTTGGGGCTGGAGCAGTGGCTCAGCAGTTGGAACATTTGCCTGACATGCAGTAGGACCCAGATTCGAACCCCAGCAGCACATACACAACTAAGTATTGGGTAAACAAAGGCCAGATAGAAAAATAAATGAAACTGATTCTCTCTTTCCTTCTGTGTTAAAAAAAAAGAAAAAAAAAAAAAAAGGACTGAATCTGGCCAGAATCACTAATAGATTTAGGGAGGAAATTGCTGAACAGCATGGTGCTAAAATGTCTCTGCATCAGCCTTGTATTAATGATAAGGGATTTGTTAAGAAAAAAAAAGTGATGCTAAGAGTGGAGGAGTGGAACAAAACATTGCCCAGTTGATCCGGATCAGCATCAGCAATGAGGGGCAGGTGGGTGTTGGGTGCAGTGTTCACCCAAAAATTTAAACTAAATATAACCACTAGAAAAATCAAAATATCCAGAGTGAGGAAGAAAGGTGAGAGGCAGCCTTTATCAAAAAATGGCAAAGAAAGGCCATGGAAATGTTTCATATTAAAAGAAGCCAAAGAGATAATAGCTTAATGAATACTTAACCCCAGAATGGACACTGTAGTGCAGGGGGGGAAATGCCATAAAGGATATGATGGGATTAAATATACTGAATTACATTATAATTGATAATTTTATCACAGTTTTGTGGGAGAATATTTCCAGATTTAGGATACTGACTTAAGAGGTATAGGGGCATGTTGATTTAACTTAAAATTGTAGGAAAAATAAATATGTGTATATGTATGTGTGTGTTTATAAGCACACGTACATAATCTCATAGTGCATTAATATAGAGATAAAATAAATGAGGCAAAATGTTAAGAACAGGTGGATCAAGTGGGCCTACATAGTTTCATATGGTTCTTATTGTTGCAACCTTCTATGCAAGTTTGAAATTTTGTCCCCCAAAAATGCTTTTTAATGTAAAGATAGCCCATGAACTGCAAGAAGATATTTGTAAGTGTATAAGCAACAGATGATTGAAATCATCCAACATAAATGAGGAACTCAGAATTAATAAGAAAAAGACAAAGAACACAATCTGCAGGAAAGCCCTCCCACCTCCGAAGACAACCCTTTTGAAAAATTGGCAAAAGACTTTATGTTAGTCAGCTATGCATTGCTGTCACCAAAACACCTGACAGAAGCCAAGTAGAGTAGGAAATGTTTTTTGGGGGCTCACGGTTCCAGAGGTTCATTTCATGGTCTGCCAGGTCCATTGTGCTGAGCGTGAGATGATGGCAGAACATCATGGCAGAAGGGTGGCCATGCAGGAAAGCTGCTTAGTTCATGGCAGCTGAGAAGCAGAGAGAGTGAGATACATACGCACGCACACACCCAGGGACAAAATATAAACCCAAATGCATGCCCAAGTGATCTACTGCCTCCAGCCACGCCCTACTGTAGTTACCATCAGTTTAGTAGTCCTTTCAAATTATTAATCCATCATCCTAATCTATTAAGGAAGCTATAGCTCTCATCATCTAATCATTTCATCTTGAACATTCCTGTGTTGTTTCACAAATGAGTTTTCGGGAGATGTCTCATATCCAGGCCATAACAGAGTTGAACAGTGATTACAAAGAAGAAGATATGTAAGTGTTCAATTGTATGAAAAGATCCTCATTCTTGTTAGTAATCGGCAAAATGTGATCTTAAAACATCATGAGTAACATAGTACATTTCCTAGATTAGCAAAATAATATAAGTCTGACCATACCAAGGGTTGCCCAGGACCGCACAGCAGCAGGATTGTAAATTGTTATAGCACTTTGGAAAGTTCTTGGCATTGTCTTATAAATTTGAACATGCATGTACCATTCAACCTTAGAAAATATCTTGCCTGTGTATATCAAGAGACACTAGAAAGAGCACTCATGGTAATGTTGTTTGAAATGGTAAAAACTTGAAATAAGCAATTGTCCATTGACTAGAAAAATGGATAAATACGCTGTGTAATAATCTCACAATGGAGCGCTCTGCAGCAGTAAAAGAATGATCTATAGCTGAATGCATCAATTCTAGTGAATCCCAGAAACATGATATTGAGTGAAAAATGCAGATTGCCGAATATATGTAATATGATATGTTTTTATGAAGTCAGTCAAAGAAGCCTTACGCCAGTTTTAGATCTATATAAGAGAAGTGTTAAAAGATCAGTTCCATTTACTCACTCAACAAATACTTATTGGGTTTCTAAAATGTATTTTTTTTTTAAATGCTCATTGTAATACCTATAATGTGCCAGATATTATGGTAGGGATAAAAGTAACATTAGTGAACCTAATGGGTAAAACTTTTGCCTTACATAACAGAAGTGAGTGCATATATTAACCAAAAAATGTATACAAGAATATCCTCAGCAATAATATTCATAATTCATTTGTAAATGTGGTATATATATATATTTGGAATATTTTTCAACAATGAGAATGGATAAACCACAACTATATGTAATTGCATGGTGCTGAAGAATCATGATTCCATTGGCAAAAAGTTAAAAAAACTGGCAAGATTAACCCTTAAGTGTTAAAAGTCAGGTTAGTGGTTACTTTGGGGGGAATAGTGAATTATATAATTAAGAAAGAAAATATATATAATGTATATTACCTTCATATATATTATACATATATAATATGTGTGTGTGTGTATATATATATGTATTTTTTAACTTGACAAAGAAGTTTACATATGGGGCTGGAGTGGTGGTGGCTCAGTGGTTATGTGGTTGCCTGGCATGCATGAGGACACAGGTTCAAACCCCAGCACCACATACACATGAAGTGTTAGAGCAACGAAAGCCTCATGAAAAACTAAATAAAATTGATTCCCTCTCTCACTGTCCCTCTCTCTTTAAAAAAAAAAGTTTACATATACTACAACAAACTTGTCCCTCTAGAGCTTGTTTTTGTGGGAAGATGCAGACAGATAAAATAAGTAAATAAGATAGTAAGTTATGGGTAAATGATGGGTGCTATGGAGAAAAATAAAAGTGGGAGTATAGGGAGTGTAGTGTTTAGTAAGGTGGGAAAGAAAGCTCCCTGCTGAGAAAAGTATGTTTTGGTAAAGAAGGAAGGAGATGAATAAGCAAGTTGTGTGTGCAACTGGTGAGGAATGTTCCAGGTGGAGGGTCAGAGTAAGTACAGAGACCCTGAGGTAAACAGTGTAAGCAAAGGGGCACATTATAGGAGATGGTGAAAGAGGTTGTGGTTTCCAAATGCTGCCTGGCCTTCCAGGCCATGTAAGACAGGTGCATTTACTCTGAGCCAGAGGGCAAACCAAGGAGTGATGTGATCTGACTTAAGTTTAGGTAGAATCACATAGCAGCTGTGTCGTTGGTAGTCCATGGTGGCAAAGGGAAGCAGAGACACCAGTTAGCACACAGTTGCCTAATTCAGGAAAAGATGATGGTGGACCAGTGTTAGAAGTAGAGATTAAGATTCCATGGCTGGATTCTGGATGTTGTCAAAGTGCAGCTGAGAGGGTTTGCTATTAATTGGATGTAAAAGGTAAGAGAGTCAGGGATGATGCCAACATTTTCACCTGCCCAGTGGCAGGAAGGCGTTAATATTAACTGTGATGGAGAAGGATTTGGGAGGAGTAGGTTTTGGGGAAAAGATAAGGAGTTTGGTTTCAGATATATTAAGTTAATATATACTATAATTTTTCAAGTTTGCAAAATATATAACTATAAATAGGTAAGGGTAGGTGAAAATTTTATAATTTCTATCAGTCTTATATTAATTTGAGATAATATACTATAAATACATATTAATACGGAAATATATGCTGGGCTCAGTTTGAGTGAGCTGGAGTTCCCCTTTTACATAACAACATGAAAATTCACAAAAGAAGAAATTATTTCAAATTTCTTATGCACTGCGAGTCATACTTAAATTGTCACATTCTTAATTAGTGGAGCAGATATTAATATACTTTTACTTTTTGGAATAGAACTAACTTGCTTTGGTTATTCAAGTTACTAAGACACAAAAAACTCCATTGTTCTCCATTTTTGAATTTGAATGACTCTAGCCCTACCTTTTCTACTAGGTGTTCTTAGAATGAAAAATGTTAATTTATTCTTCATTGCTATTGTAGTTGAGAAGTACTGTAGAAAAAGATTTTTTTTAAATAGGCAAGAATCTAAAATGGTAGAGGTTAAAGTGACAGCATCAAGATTTGTTATTCCTTCCATTCATTCCTTCATTCATTCAGCTAACACAGTTTAGAGGCTTTACACTGTTGCCCAAGGCCTGCTTTTCTTACAATCCAGTGTGAAAACATTTTAATCTGACCCTTGCAGGGAGAGAACTAAAGTTTGGGGAAGTTAACAGGAGTGGCAGGCCTTAGTCGTGGAACTGCCTGGTTCATGTATACAGAGCCTTGATAAAAAGGGGGAAGCTGGAGTTTTACTTATATTTTTTTTAATGCAAGAAGTGGTGTGCTTCATTTTCCTGGGGGCGTAGGCAGTGTCCTGTTATGAGGCACAGGCCTGGGCTGTGTCACTAGGGCTGCATTGTCTTCCCTGCAAGCACTGTAGAGACTCTAGGCTAGTTAGTAGTCTGAGGTCTCCTTACTCATAAAACCACTTATTCCAAAGCAGTGAATATTCTGTAAGCTAATTAAAATTTGTAAGTAAGATTTCTTTATTAAAAAATCTATTAAAATAAGAAGAAGCCCATTAAAGTAATAATTAGGAGAGGAAGAAAAAAGAAATGACTATCAAATTACAGTATCTGTTTCAGCTGTCCATAAAGGTCTTCCTGGTTACTTTGGCAGAAGTGGCATAGGTGGATTCCTACTTGGCTGTAGTTGGTAAACCAGAAACAAGCAGAAGGTGAATGTCATCTGTTTTGTTAAGGCAGACTGTCTCAAAGGAAGAGTAGAGACCCTCTGTTCTAAAAGCTCCCATTGGTATCCTAGTGAAGGTGGGATGTCATTGAACAGTATGCAAAGAGTCAAGGACCAGGTTGTGTTTTTGGAAGGTGCTGTATCACCTATGCAAGTCAGGTACACTGGAGGGCTAAAGAAAGCAGGGGCGAGGTGAGGTGGGGTGAGTGGGAGGGATTCTTCATAAATAAGCAGATGTGATGAGCATGGCCTTCAAGCTTGCTCCAATATGCTTGACATGTTTATTTTAGAATTAACTTTTCTGAGGGAATCTTTAACATTCACTTGATCTGATACTTAATCCAAAGATAGACTGTTTCCACTTTAGATCTACTGGGTTTTTGCTGTCATTTTGGTTTGTTTTCCTGGGTTTTGGGGGTTGAACTAGGGCCTGGAGCATGCTAGGCAAGCTGTGTACCAATGAGCTGCATCCCCCGTCCAGAAACTTAGTATTTTTTGAGTTTTCCTGTACCTATAAGAAGGCTTTATCAGAACTGTTAAGCCTTCCAGTTTTTGCCTCCTTCACCTTCTCTCACCTAGTCTTTCTCTTCTACCATCCAAGTGAGTATTCCCTAGTCCCTCTTCGTGCCTGTCTCTCATACATCTCACCTTTCCATTGACTTGCTTCTTCCAGGCATGTCAGGCCAATAGGCTAATCTATAAGTCAGTGTCCCAGCAGAAAACAGATGGTATGCTCAAATTAGAATAATTTGAGAAGAGTTTAATAAAGTGTTTACAAAAATGTGGGCAGAGTATAGGGAAACCACAAAAGATAATGTTAGTAATTGGTTCTGTTACTGTCATTTGGCCCCAAGATGAGCTGACAGGAACACCAGAACCTGAGATAGGGGTGGAGAAGGCCAGTAATGAGGCCTGAGAAAAGTTAGCATTTATAGTGAGAGTCCAGAGCAAATAACCTGAGCTTTTCTTTCCTCTCTTCCTCTTCAATTGGCTAGAATCCTGTGCGTCCAGGATAACCTCTTGGGGCTCACAGCAGGATAGAGAGCAGATAATCAGCTGTACATAGAGCATATTACTTTTCTCTTTATCTATTTTTGGTACTTGGGATCAAATCCAGGATCCAGAGGCCCTTTATACCTCTGCTTTATCCCCAGCCCTTTTTATGGTTTGTTTTTTATTTTGAGATAGGTCTCACTAAAGTGCCGAGGCCTTGTTAAGTGCTGTGGCTGGTCTTAAACTTGAGATTGTCCTGCCTCAGCCTCTCCCAGGTTGCTTGAATTATAGGCTGCACCATCATGCCTGTTGTTATTTTTCTAGAAGTGCATATGGTTTTGAGGGTAGAAACTACAAAGAGAACAAGAAGTTAATTTGAGCCAGCCAAAGGTGCTCATCAGGATTTTCCTAACTCATCCAGCAGGTATTGAGTGCCTGCTACACGCGTACCAGACACTGTGCCTGTCACCTTGGCAAGGAAAGGTGAATCTGATAGTGTTCCTCCTGAGAAATGTCAGATTTGCTGGGGAAACACATGCCACTGATAGAAAACAGAAGGTACCTGAGAGAGAATGCACATATCATGTTCTGAATGCATTGAGAGGAGGGGGTTTACTTTCTACTGATAGGATCAGGAAAGGCCCTTTAGGAAAATGATATGTGTGGATTCCAGAGAGAACAAAAACAAACAAACAAAAAAACAAACAAAAAAAAAAACCCAGGAGGAGGAGGAGGAAGGGTATTCCAAAGGAGGAGGAGGAAGGGTATTCCAAGCAAAAGAAGCTAAATAAGCAGAAGATAGATGTGTTAGGAAGACTGGAGCCTGGGTGGTTATGTGGGAAGTCATGTCAAGAATTGAGAAAGTCTCAGTCAGCCAAACTCAAACCCTGTGGCCTTGGGCAAGTC